>APFE030263877.1:101401-193464 GCA_000404065.3 Pinus taeda
TTTTAAATAGTATATTTAAATTAATTTTCAAATATTTAAATGAAATTCATAATTCAAAAATCGTTGGGTTGTTTTCTAAATCCATGTATTGTTTCCCTTCCAATTAATTTTGAAACCCATGTGTTTTAAATAGTATATTTAAATTAATATTTCCAAATATTTAAATGAAATTCATAATTCAAAGAATTTATTAGAATGATTTATGAATTCATATATTGTTTCAAAAATGCTTGGGTTGTTTTCTAAATCCATGTATTGTTTCTCTTCTAATGGATTTTGAAACCCATGTGTTGTTTTCAAAAACCATGTCTTGTTTCTCCTTTTACATTCCCCTATAAATTTCCTTTTACTCTTGTAAATATTTGGATGGATTTACAAAACCATGTGTTGTTTTTGTTGTAAATCCATGGCTGGTAAAACATTTCTATTTTGACATTTATCCGTCTAAAAAGAAAAATATCTTGCTTCTCTGTATTATTGCAAAATATCCATCTTATTTTTCCTCAAGTTTTATTTTCCTTCATCCCTGAATTTCCTTTTCCTATAACTATAAATTTAATTTACTCCTTTTCTGGTAATCTCATTTTACCCACTTTGCCTTTCATTTATGAACATGTCTCACATGATCTTTTAACTTATCCATCTCATCCACATGACATTTCTTTCATAATCGCATTGAATTCCATTCATCCTCCCATCCACAGTATTCGTTTCATAATCGCATGAAATCCATTCCAGCCATATTTATAAAAAACAATTAATGATTTTTGGAGGGGAAGGGGGTAGTAAGAGGTTTAGGGGGAGGGGGGTCGAAATTATGTAAGGGTGACATCTATAACTGATAGTAAAAGTGAAAAAACTTTGCTGACCCCCCTTTGGTTAAATGTGGGGGATTTGGTAGGCAGTAAGAGGTTTAGGTATTTGTAACTGATAGTAAAAGTGAAAACCACTTTACGAACCCTCCTTTAGTTAAATGTCAGTGCGGCTAGATATGGTAAGAGGTTTAGGGGGAGGGGCTTCCAAAATTATGTGAGGGTGAGATTTGTAACTGATAGTAAAAGTGAAAACCACTTTCCATAACCCCCTTTGGTTAGATGTAGGAGGGGCATAGATTATAATATGCATGCATCTAGATGATTTTAACTTTGGGGTGAAATAATGCATTGCAGGGTTATAGGACTTGGCCTTTGGATTTATAATGAATAAAAGAATTTTTATGCTTTTTAGAGTTTATATTTATTCATTTTTTGTAATTAATCTTAATACTTTAAAAATAAATGTTTTCTCACTTACGCCTTCTTCTTTGTTTTGTGGTGTAGACTTCAACTTGCTCTTGCCTTTGATCCATGAATCAGATTTGAATGAATAATATATTGTTGGAAATATGCTTTTGACCTATTTCCAATCAAAATACATGTAGTCTAATCTAATCCAAACATTTACGTGAAATAATCTCTTTAAATATTAGTAATTGGTCTCTTTGAAAATAATTTGCAGGAGGAAATATTATTTACAACATCTCAAACATAATACTTATCAAATATAATTAAGAAATCCTATAAAAATTATAGGGCCTTAACAGTCGCTCCAGCTAGGGATCGCACTTCCTGGTGAAGTGTCAAGAACACTGTAAACTAGTAGCTTGATTGATTAGGCTGATCTCGAATATGCAACTTTTTCTGTCATAAAAAATCTTTGCAACTGAAAACCTTGGTTGTTTGTTTTAAATTTTAAACACAAATCTGAATTGTGCACTAAAATCTGAACTAAAACTACAAACTGAACTATGTACTGCAAACTAGGAACTGAAATCAGTGTTGCACACTAAAAATCTGAATGCTGAAAAGATGCTATCTGGTAAGCTTATTTATGTATATACAATCTTATTCTAACACCAAATGCTTGACTTTGAGCCATGCAAAATATTCAATATATCCAATCAAAAATCTAATCCAATACCTTGGCTCCTTCACTTTCCTTAAGAAGAATGAGAACTAGAGCTTGTAAGGGCACTAGAAACTAGTTATCAGCTTGATCTTCATGATAGAGAGCTTTGGAATCATGAAAAGCAGGGGAGGCACTAGAAATTGATTGGGACTCTATAGTGACAAACCTCTCCATATAGATAGCTATGGGATCATGAAAGACATGACATATTACTTATGCTCAAATTATTTTGCAAATTTATGGTCATGATTGGGTATTCCACATATGCTTTATATATCATTATACAGTTTCTGATATGAGTCACCTGATTTACTCTCAAAACAATGCTCAATTTCAACAACAACATGCAACAGTACTATTTCCCATTTGAGAGGAGGGAGAATTTCCAATAACGGTTTAAGATCTTGGAAGTTATATGATTGGATTTGAACATCTAAAATCTCAATCTCCTCTTTAAATCTTTCAAGAACTAATTCGAAAAAACATGCTTTACTTTAAGGAGAAGACTTGAGAGATCTCAAACAATGAAGCACGACCATTGAAAAGACTTCATCTATTTGAAAATCTGCTAATTGATCCCTGCTTTCCTTTATAACTTCACAAGATATAGGGTTTACCATATACCTTGTCATCTTGTTTTTAGGAAACAAACTCATCAGTATGCAGTGGAGTCGTCATGCACGTCCTGATTTCTAGATTCTTCTGCTAGTGGAGTCTTCTGATTGAGTTGAAACTGTGCGGAGTTGCCAGGTGGATGATTCAATATTCTTGTGTCTGATCATTGTCCATCATTAGTAATAAGATCTGGAACTTGATATACTTTTCTTAGGAACTTAAAACATTCAGATCCCCAATATGGTCGCCACTATGTTGTGGTTCTGTATTTTTGAGGTTGGGGGAGTAAACACATAGGAAAACATCAAAACCACTTTGGAAGCTGGGATCTATCCTTGCCAGCTTCAGAGAGGGATCTCTCTGTTTAATTTATATTTGTTTTAGTGTAATTTTTAGTCTTTTTATGATTCTACTTGTTTGTTTTCTTTGAAAGGTTTGGTTGATCTGAGTGTTATAATTCCACTGGGCCATGGAGCATATAAACTAAACTGGATTTTTGCATCAATTTCAGAGGAGTTCTCATAGGGAAAGTTAGGTTGCACTAAATGGAACTTTTCAAGAATTAAATGACTGGTGGAATAGAATAAATGTAAGGTTTAGTAGAAATCAAGGAGAAATTAAGAACTCCTTTATCTGACTTCTTGAAAACATTAAAATTAACAACATCCAAAATAGGGCGCTCTAAATAACGAATCATGTTTATCATAGTTTTTGTTGATTAAGTCAGATATTTGGAATAGAATAACAGAGAAGGACAAAACAATGTTTAAAAAAAAAAAGACAAAAGAGCCACATCACCATTTATTACATCACAGGAATCCTGTGAAAGGTCCTTTATTATTGATGCTCCAATGCTTTGAAAATTACAATATGCAGAAGGAAATTACATTCAGAAATCAACCTGTAATACTTCTGAATATGAAGTATTTATAAATTAATTTACAAAATATCCTGAGATCTTATGCTAAACTAATATCAAATCCCAAAAAAGGAATTGATTTACAAAATATTCTCTAATAATATTAGGAAAATCTGAATAAAAATTATTACAAACAATATCTACAAAAAACATCTAGATGTTTCCCAGAATACAACAATTAATAGGAATCCTATACTATTTCTGATCTTACATTCAGCCTTTAAAGTGAATAGGAATTCTATACTATTTCGGATGTTACATTCAAACTTTAAAGTGAATTGTTGTTGACTGTGGCTATTTCTAGAGAAATCTTGCATAATGAACTAAAGACAATATAATATCTCTAATTTTCCTGCTAGAAACTTTGAACTACCTGCAAGTATTGTGCATTCAAACCTGGAATTAGTTTACTGACTCCTGGAAATCTGCGATTTCCGGGCATTCTGGTGGTGAGTGGACCTTTGAAAGAGCAATGTTTTTTGTCTTGCGGGTAGATGTTTCTACTGTCCCTCTTTCTATTGTTTCTATTGTCCCTCTTTCTACTGCCTTCTTCTATTCTTAAATGGGTTGAGTATGCACATTTGTCTTGCGGGTAGATGTTTCTGTTGTCCCTCTTTCTACTGTTTCTGTTGTCCCTCTTTCTATTGCCTTCTTCTGTTCTTAAATGTTGGGTTGAGTATGCACAGTTTCCCTGTTTATCTTGCTGTTGTCATGTGCATTGTTTATCCATCATCTTTTAAATACTTTTTTTTGTCACAAAATATTTGGATTTAAATAATATATGTAAATTAATATTTACAAATATTTAAATTAAATTCACAATTAAAAAAAATTTATTAGAATGATTTATGAATTCATATAATGTTTCAAAAATCCATGGGTTGTTTCCTAAATCCATGTATTGTTTCTCTTCCCATGGATTTTGAAACCCCTGTGTTGTTTTCAAAAACCATGTCTTCTTTCTCCTTTTACCTTCCCTATAAATTTCCTTTTACTCTTTGGATGGATTTGCAAAACCATGCGTTGTTTTTGTTGTAAATTAATTGTTGGTAAAACATTTGTGTTTTGACTTTTATCCCTATAAAAACAAAAATATCTTTCTTCAAAAACTACTTTTTGCTTGTCCTCTTATGGGTAAAACTTTTTTATATGAAGCTCCCATCCACACATTACCTTCAGGAACATATTGCAAAATCTCCCTCTTATTTTATCTCATGTATTTATTTTCCTGCACCCATGAATTTTTTTTCATGAAACTGTAAATTTAATTACCCACTTTGTCTTTCATTCCACAACCTATCTCACTGATTTTTTTAACTTAGCCATATTTAAAAAATTCAAACCAAAATAGTTAATGGATTATGAGCGCCCTGGGATAGGGCAGTAAGAGGTTTATGGAGAGGCGGGTCCGAAATTACGTGAGGGTGACATTTGTAGGTGATAGTAAAAGTCAAAACCACTTTCTGCCCCCCCTTGGTTAACCATGGATTATAATATGCACACATCTTGACGCTTTTAACTTTGGGGGAAATAATGCATGAGCCCCCCCTTGGTTAACCATGGATTATAATATGCACACATCTTGATGCTTTTAACTTTGGGGGAAATAATGCATGAGTGTGAGGTGGGCCATAGGCCTTGAACTTTGGATTTATAATGAATAAAGAAAATTTCATGATTTTTAGAGTTTATATTTATTCATTTATGTTTGAATTAATTTTAATACTTCAAAAATAAAAGATTTCTCATTTATGCCTTTTTCTTTATTTTGTGATGCAGACTTCAACTTCCTCTTGGGTTTGATCGATGAATCCGATTTGAATGAATAATATACTGTTGGAAAGCTTCTTCTGAGCTCTTTTTGATAAAAATAAATGTAGCCTGATCTAATCCAAACGTTTACATGTATAAATCTCTTTAAATCTTGGTACTTAGTGTCTCTTTGGAAATAATTTTCAGGAGGAAATATTATTTACAATATCTCAAACATAATAATGATCAGCTATAATCAATCAATCCTATAAAATTTATAGGACCCTAACACTACTCATGGAAATATGTTTTAGGTACAAAGATGTTCAACGTACAAAGATTTTCCAAGACATGAGAGGTGCCAAGGAATGTTATTTTGTGCCAAAGAATCTTAAGGTGTGCCGTGAGTGTTGACGATTGCTAGGTCCCTCTCATTAATAGAATTGATAGAGCTTGATTATGTATTAAAGTATTAAATAATACAGTTCCTACACACATTAGTGGAACTTTATCTAAAGGGATTTACTAGATAATAAACCTAATAGAAATTAATGATGTGTTGACTCATATGAAAACTATATTCTTATTAGTTGACGTAAATGATACACACTAATTACTTCTTAACAAATTCAATGACTCTAACCACTATGGCCTTGGACATATAATGAAAAACACTCCACAACAATGGTCATAAATCATTATCTTTTGACAAAAAATATAGTAACAGGTACATAGAATCATCATAAACACATTGGAATGATCAATGATCACGAACGTTTTTTGACCATCACCAAAAGTGACCAAAAAGAGCATTCGTGAGGGTCAATAAAATATCATCACTAGAAGTGTCACCAAAGAGAGAATTAGTGATGGGTCTTTAATGAACCTCACCAAAAGTGTTACCAAAAGGAGAATTAGTGATAGGCCTTTAATGACTCTCACCAAAAGTGTCATTCAAAATGGCTTTGGTGACAAACCTTAAATGAACATCACTATATATACTTATAACAATGCTTTTTTAAGGACCATCACCATATGCGAAATCGGTGAAGGACCTTAAAGGTCCATCATAGGCATGACCCTCACCAATGACCTTTTTTCTTGTAGTGAATGTGATTGCAATCACGTTTTCCATGTATTTCTCAGTTTTCATGTAACAGGGCCCGTCAAAAAGTATGCAACATGGGTCCGCCTTCGATGAGGAACCAAATTTTACATCCAACAAGTACTCCTACTCGAAATTTGCGTAAAACTTCATGGAGATAAGTTGAAAATATGTGTTGAAAAAGTAGTTTTATTATTTTATTAATTTTTTAACTTCTAATTTATTTACTCCAAAAATGGTAAATCATACCCCACGGTTGAAATCGTCATATTGAATCCTATTGGTCCTTATAAAGTTTATTTTGTTGGATTTTAAGCCTCTGTGGAAGTTTTTTGTAGCTTCATGATCCGGATCATGAAGTTTATTTTGGTTGTACATTTTTCTTAGGAGGCCCATTTTTGACCTCAAAATTCCCCTAATGTTTGGTGAATGAAATCCATGTATACACAAGTTCTATGAAGCAAAGCCATGGACACACGCAAGTATGGAGAAGAAAAGGCACGTACAGTTTCCGCACCATGGTTTTCTAAATACCAGTAGTCTTTACCATGCTATTGACCCATAGTATTGAACCCAACAATGGATATTTGATCCCGTCTAAGAACACTATCAACATTAGTATGGTTTTGACAAGTGGTATATGATAAGGGCTAAGCTATATAAGGAGATGAATATCAAAGTACCTGGTGTGTGTAAGTGATGAATAGTTCATGAATAGTTTAGATCTAAGGCAATTGTGAATGTAATGGTTTGTTAATAAATTGTTTGATCTGAAACCAGATATGTACCCATGAATTTGGGGATCGATCAAATCCAAAAGATCTTAAATGTCTATATTGATAATTGATTGATTTGATCTCTAATATTTATGTCTAACGCATGTTTTATTATGTATCTTGAGAGATCGCTTTGTTTTAAAGATATATTGTGCAACAAAGTTATAAGTCAATAATTGAAGATCTGAACGTGATTTTTCTAACTGAAAGGCGTGTACATACGCAAGTTTAATACTAGTAAGTCCCATATTGATTTAGATCTATATGTGGGTTTTATTCTTGAAAAGAGCATACACATAAGGAAGTTTTTTGTTGGAAAATATGTATGATAAGTCTAATCAGTCTTGGTGTGTTACTGCTATATGTCAATGATGTCTTACTTGATGGTCTGGGTTTAACAGTGATGCTTGAAGTTAAATTGACTGATTGAAGAGTATGATGCCGCTAGCTGTATGTGGTTGAAGATGTTTGATGGTTCTGTGATTATTTTAGAGTAATTCAATGGTTTAAGGTGCAACTCAGTGTCTGTTTTAGAATGATTGTGATTCAATTTCATGGTTCAATTTTTTGAGATCTATAAATGGGTATGCTTCAAGAAAGTTGTGTATACACGTAGATTTGATAAAGTAAAGTAGAATATATCTTCTGACATTTTATTAATCAGGATTTTTAGTTGGTTCAATGAAATGAAGTAGTGTTTGTGTTCAGCATGGGTATTCTTGTTACAATAATATAAATGCTTTGGTTGTTTGAGAACAAGTTTATTTACTTGGGTGTCAGTTGGTTCAATGATTGAGTGATTTGTTGCAGTGTTCGGTTTCAAATTTGATATTTGGTATTGGGCTTAAATGATGGTAGTTGGTCCAGTCTAAAAATTTGATGAAAAGTGACCTACAAGTTGTGATGTTGTGTATCAGTTGGATCCAGTGTGAAAATTAATGAAAACTGGTCCACAGAAGTGTTAAGGGTTGGATCCTTAAGTGAGGAAGTCAAAGCTTCCTTCGAGTGGTAGCTAGTAAATTAGATCAGGGTGTAGGAGAACGTGATCAAGGGGTTAGAGCTCCCTTCTAGTGGGTGATGTAGAACAAGGAGAAGGTTGTACCCTTCTGCAGGTGGGTGCCTGCATGCTTCTATGAGTCTACAAAAGTACAACATTGTAAAAAATTTTTTTATAATAAAAGATAAAGACAAAGATGATAGCGATGGTGGTTTTTTCCCACATTGGGTTTCCACCTAAAAATCTTGGTGTTCATGTGTGTTTATGTGTTTCTAATTTGTGATAATTTATTCTTTTATTACTCCACATGGTAAATATTTAATTAATGCCTAATCAAGTATTAATATGTTGGTTCAAGTTAAACAGATGATGGATTAACGAAACAGGTAGTTAACTGCATATACAGTAGTTGTTTTCATAATAGTCATGTACATATGCAGGTTTTCTTTATTATATTCACATACGTAAACGTGAATAAGAAATTTAAAGGATTTAGTTTGTTTTAAAATATTGATTCACCCCACCACTCTTAGTATTTTTTTCCAACAATTCGTATTAGAGATAGGTTCTTCAGAAGAAGCTTGATTGCTCAAAGAATATTTTTCAAGATGATTGGAAAGAATAATATTCATCAAAGGAGGGATTGAGGGAAAATACTTAGGCTTGGGAGCACCTCGCTTTGTATTGGTCAAGAATGAAGAAGACGGTAATAAAGAATTATCAAGTATGAGATTTTGTTCTAACTACAGTCCATTTCTTTTTCTATACAATAATGATAGTGATGACGAAAGTGAAACAAATAAAATTGCTCTCATTGGTAAAGTGAAATTAAGCACTCTAAAATATATTAAAAAATGTTGGCCCTAGAAGAAAAAGATCAAGGTAAGTCAGAAACAGTGGACAATGAAGGCATACCTATACTAAGTAATAATAATTAATGGAAAGAAATGATAAAGTCTAATCTAATGAACCGTAATGTTTGGCATTTAGTATGTAATGGCTACGCCCAAATTCCTCCATCAGATAAGGAAGTGAAAAAGAATAGTAAGGCAATAAGTGACATCATTAATAACATACATGATTTATCATTAAATAGGGTTATGCATTATGTAAATGCAAAGCAAGTGTGGGATAAGCTACAAAAAATCCATGAAGAAAACCCAAAGGAAGGTTGCTCATTAGAATAATTACCAGGTAATCCTATCCCTAACAATGTGTCAAAAAATGTACATGATGACAAAACAACCTTTGTTATGTCAATCGTTGCTTCAAAAGAAGACAGGTTGTAAGAAATTTTTTATCTGAGAATAAACTGATATTTCTTTGAAAAATATTGTTAACATTAAAGATAATTTGCACGCATATGCTAACAAGGATCATATTAAATTAGTAAATGTTTTTGTGGAATCTAAACAATATTGTGAAGGTCTTGAAGTTGATATTGTCTCTCTAAGAGAAAATCTTAAAAAATATGATAAGCGAAATGAAGAAATACTTCAAGCATTTTAATAACAAGAAAATGAGTTGATAGAAGAGATTCTCAAATTAAAGGACCAATTGGAAGAAGGAGGAAGGGTTGAAGAAGGTACGAAGAAGAAATATCTAGAAAACGAAAAGTAATATCAAATAATGAAGGGTGATGTTATGGGTGAGACCACCCTAGGGTCTTGGGTTGAGAACCCCAACAGAGTAGAGGGAAAACTACAATAAGAAATTCTCAAGAAATCAACCTAAATGATTATTCTACTGAATTGTGTAAGAGTGTCCTTATCTCAGAGTCCTACATTTGAGTAGATCCCACAGGGTGAAAACCCTCATCTTATCTTGATATCTTCGAAACCTTAAAGTTATTCAAATGAAACATATACCACAATAGAAACATAAAGCATGTTCATGATATTACCTTAAATCATATAAATGAATGAACAATTATGCATCAATGCAATATTCATAAACAAATTATAGTATAAATAGATGCATAAACACATTTAATATCATAAATAGAACAACATTCCTTTATTGAAATTAGCTACAAGCAAAGTGGAGAAATATGACCTAAGTCCTTCTCCAGCTCCAAGCATAACCGTTCTCTGAATTCATCCTTTCCCAGCCTCAGCAATCTTCCTCCATCACCAATAAAAGGATATCTTCAAGAAATATGAAGGATAATCTCACTATAGTATCAATATCTCATCTCTTCTCCTTTAAGGCCTTCCCATGGAGGTTTATTTATACTTCTCCAAATTAGTTTTTTAGTTGGGAAATAGTTGGTCCATGGGCAATAGGAGGGGAGTAACTGGTAAAACCCGTGAACTCCACCTAAAATTAAGGAAATTTATTTTTTTTAAGTGTTTTAACATATGTACGTGGGTTGGGTATATGATGACCCATGTGTACACACTTTTATCACAGGGAAAAGTAGCGTATAGGGAATGAAAGACAGATTTTTAGATTTTGGACCAAGTTTGGAAGGAAGGATTGCCCTAGGCCATAATTAGAGCATCAGATCTACCAAGAGTGGTAAATGGTGTTATGAGAGATAACCCCTAATATATGAGGTGAAAGGGGTACATGATGGCCGAAATGTATTAAGTGTATAGAAGGAATCATGTTGATACTGAGGAGGAGTTCACCAAAATTCAACCTGCCAAGCCAACGGAAGAGATTAGAAATAAACTGTTGTCTGAGGTGGGCATACCCAAGCTTAGAAATAGTAAATCATGTCTACATGTAAAGTAAAAAAGCGGATCTAATATACATACAAGTATAAAGGAACTGAAAATACATAATGGATCATCTGATCATAATCAAGCAAGTACATGTCTGAATATTGCACATAAAGCGCTGATCAATGATGATGATGTATGATGTATGAAGCTGACCATTAATGTCAAGAAACTAATCCAAATAGTACGTGGAATAAGTGGTACTACACGGAAACTTGGGTGCCAACATATAAGATGTCACTATAAATAACTACGACATATAAGGTGGATGGTATCAACTAGCAGAAGCAAAAGTAACTGAAAAGTGAACCAAGACATGTTGATGCAAACCGGAGGTCTTCACTGACTGTTGTGCTACATTTCTACACAATTGGAATAAATGATCTAAAGTTGACCATGTGAGAAATCGTTTGATTACCGGTCATTGATTATACTATTAACAAAACCGAGGCTACTCGCCGATAATGATGATGAGAGTTAAGGTACCTCATACAGTCTAACAAGTGCGAATAAATCAGTTGCAGTTAAACACTTGGAAGAATCTATCAATCAAGAGACAATGATGTTTTCCCACTGTTGATAGCAAAGGAATCTACCACTAATGACTAAAAACCCTAAGGTACTGCCAAATGGACTGTAGATCTCTTTCTGACAGCAATGAGTTGATGTTGATGGGAAAATCTCCGCTAGAAGGAATGAACTAAGGCATCCTTCATCAATCTAGCACGAGTGTAACCAATAGGCCAATAATGTGGAAGGAATCAAATGAACAAAGATGTAGTAACCCAACCGAAGCACATTTCAGCATACACAATATGTGCTAGCGCATGATAGAAACCCTTTGAGCCAACCAATAATGAAAGCTAACACAAAGGCGAGGAATCCACCAATAGGGTCAGATGGAAACCAGGGCACTCCATGAATCCCAATGTGTTATAATGAAAGTTGGTGTCGAACACAAGGGAAACCACTCAGTCAAAGAACCATGATATTGATTGATGTTGAGCAAGGTGACCTACCAATAATGAAAATAGGGCTAGGGTGAGTCTCTAGATCTGCCCTCAGATCAATTTGTTGTAGTCAATAAGAGCAAGACCTACCAGCAAGAAGTTAATGGAGACCTTCTCAAACTGGCATGAGAAAATGACCAATATAGCTGATGTGATAATGAACATGACAGTGACAACTAGGGATGGCTGACTAAAAAATAGGTCAAGAGACACCGTAGAGAGGCTGACTCATGTTTAGTTCCCTTGAACAAAAGCATGACTCAACTATGACTACATGGTAGCACATGATAAATTTGTATAAGTTCGTCATGTAGGAGGCAGAAGAAAACTCTCCATATCATTGGAAGAGGTCACCGAATAGAGGAGTACTGACTCAATAGCTACGTTAGGGATCTCCTAAGTCAAACTGAAGCCCATTCCAGTGGAGGAAAGACTTACTTTTGAGTGCTTTGTTCAAGTGCAACACAACTGACTCTAACTCCCATCAAATATGGAAATAATGTCCCATTCTCGCTCTTTTTGGAATATATAATTTTTTTGTATTTTTGTTTTATAGGGAGCTTGAAAAATAATAAGAGAATGCTATAGTACAGTGGAAATAATGAGTGTGGAAAAAAATATTCTCTAGTTCCTGGGAGGGGAACATTCCTATGCTCAATGCAAGGTGGTGAAACTGATGAAGGACACTCAAAGGAATGCTCTTTCCACGGATAAAAGGGCATATCAAGTCGCAAAGGCTAAGTGATTTCAAGGTTTATTTTGTAGAAGACATGGTCAAAAAGTGGCTTAAACACCAGTCCAAGTGAAGCCGGCTCAAGGCCAAAAGTTGCAAATAGTCAATATGTAATGTAGCAGTACAAGTCAACACAAAGGAGCCTCTAGGGTATAAGGCCAGAAAATAGTGTAGAAGGACGCGAATGAATCTTCAATGCATAAGTCATGGCGAGAATAAAGAGGACTCTGGAACCTACACAATATAGCAGTGTGGGCAATGAATGTCAGTGAGGATCTAACTGAGATGCCCATGTAAAGGTTGCATATACCATCGGGTCATGGTTTTAAATTCAGTGAGTGAAATTGGTTTTTGAACCAAGACATGATGGGTCGACCCTATGGAAAACATATCACAGTATGGAGGCTAGTATGCAAAATGTAGTTGAAAGTGGTATTCCCTAAACTATATGCTAGTAAGAAAATGATACCTTCCATGGCGAGTCTACGGTAATGGGACCGAAATTTTCTCGAAGAAGTATCCAATTTTTTTGTAAAGATAATCCATTCCCGACACTCTAAGCCAAAAGGTCAAAAAGTCCATGAGAAGAAAATAAACTTTTGAAAAGTTAATTCTCATTTTGCAGCCTATATAAATAATTTTGGACTCATATTGTTTTCATTTGTGTTCTGAGCAAGGAGCTATGGAGACAAACTCAAACAACTTTCCTCCATACAACTCAACCATTAACATTGCTCCAAAACTTCTAGGTAACCCTTTTTTCATGCTTTTAATCATTTATGATAGTTTTTAGATGTTTTTTTTCAAAATTTGACCATAAGAAAATATGTTAAAAGATTCAAATCTACGTACATGCGGGTTGAATATAGGTAACCAGCGTATATGAGGGCCTTACATGCGATTGTGTAAAAAGGAAACCCATGTATGTGTGAGTAAAAAATTTGAAACATAAACCTAATGATTTGAAACATCGTTTTTGGGCAGGATGACAAACACCTAAAGAGAAAGGGAGCTTAGTGCCATTGATAACCAAGTAATGGAGGATCAAAATTCTTTGGATGCTTTGAGAGGCTATGGCTTGCTAAAGTTATTTAAAATTCCAAATATGAGAAAACACATGTTTGCTTGAGTTGTTGACTCATTAGTGGAGTGCAGACGATGATGCATTCATGATCGACCAAATGCCCCTAAGGATTGAAATGGAAGATATTTAATTCATTATTGCTATTTCTCGACGGGGAGAGATAGTGCATTCTACCAGTAGGAAAAGAGGTAGTCTCCATGTTGAAGACTATGTTCACATATACTGTTGTGGTCATCTTGAAAATATTTGAATTCAAATTCTAATCAAGCATGTAGAGAGCTTATCTTTGAATATCCTACTATTTACCATCACCAGGGTAAACGGTTTTGTTGCTTTACATTAGGCCTCACGAGTATCCATGAGCCTAGCAGTGGAATGTCTCACTACTGTGTTTGATTGGTTCACACCTCTACTAATCAACATGAAGAACCAACTCACTTCCATTCAGAAGGATCAAACAACGAATTTTGGGTACGACACAGTATTATGCTTGTTCTTCTTTGAGAGAGTACTTGGGCCTTAACGCAAGGTGCTATCAACCATCAGCAGCCTGGGATCTACGGATGGGCAAATGGGTCGACGTGATGAAATGCTTGGGGGGTGGTGATGTCCCCAGGATGACTTTTGACGATGAGTGTTACACATGGTGGGATCAACAGGTCATCACAGTCGATGACTACCCCTACACTGGAAAGGATTTCTAAGGAGATCTAGATTTAGTATTAGCACCAGATGCAGCATGGGGCACCATAGGTAAAAAATTTTTGATTTTTTGAAATTCGTAAGATTTTTTGGACTTTTAATATAAATGAACTTAAAAAATATTTTTTTGTGAGACAAGACACTTATAAAATATATGATCATGTCTAAGATGTGGGGCCAGTGAGACCTCACAGATTTCCCTAACATAGGCGTCTTAGAAGAGATGTCGAAGGGGCTACAACTAAGCCAGACAGAGTTCTCCATGTAGTTCAGAGGAACTTGGTGAGACTAACTCACCAAGTACCAATGATAGCCATAGAGGACTTATCCGAGGAGATGCAACATCACGTGGTGGGAGTATCATAGGATTGGGTATGACTCTTCCGGTGTGTGGCCAATGTCGTTTTTTATTTTCTAGCTACTCTTCTTGAGCCAGATAGATAGATGATCCTATCTTCTTATGATTAGAGATGATGATGGGCATAAGCCAAAATTTTGCAGGGCATTTTATCCTGATTTTTGTAGATTATTTTGGACACAAACACTCTATCTATATACATGCGATTTTATGATGATCATACATCCAAATGATACTAGGATTCTTTTTTGATGTTTTTCAATTTTATCAATGATTTATATGCCAGTCCAATGCCTGATTAGCAATAGAATTAGCTAACGAATTTTCTAATCATGGAATGTGAACATATGTGACATAAATAAATGATCGTTGCAGCAATCGTACTCTCTAAAATTGGCGATACAAATATGGATATCATACCCAATAAATGTTATTCAGCTGGCATACCATCAGCTGTGAGTCTAAATAAACCACTAACAAATCAATATCGAGAGATTTCATTTCAGATAGAAAATTAATAAAGGAAGTATATTCAACAATATTATTTGAAGCAAAGCAGATACATATCCCTTTCGAAAACATCAACTAGCTAGATCGATAATAAATCACCCAAATCACGTAAACAAGGTTCCGGGTATGCCCACTGACACCATCAGAGAATCCTAAATATATTGAATCATCCATCAATACCTGCCAAAGTAGATAAAAAATATCGACATCACTAAAACCAATAGATAGATATGTACAAACATACAATATATACAAACAAGTAAGTAATCGACCGAAGCCTAAGAAAAGTATTTCTTAAGGTAGAGCCCATTTTTTGCCTCTGCCAACTTGCTTCCTTCAAAGTCAATTAATTCATAAGCTCCCTTTTTCAAAACTCTCTTGACCATAAAAGGATCGTACCACATAGACTTAAACTTGCCTACCCCCAAGGCATCTTTGTCTTGATCGTAGACCAGGATAAGGTCACCTTCAAAAAAAATTCTAGGATGGACAACTTTATCATATTGAGTTTTTACCGTCTTTTTATGGGCTTCATTTATTGTGGTGGCATCTCAGTGCTGCTCATAAAGATGCTCCAAAAGAATGAGGCATGGCTAAAGACTAAAAGTCTTTGGAAGAAGTTCAACAACTAGTTTTTAGGAAGGAATTTCACATTAAATAGGAAATTTATATTCCAACTTATAAACCAGTTGAAAAGGGGTAATGCCAGTGGCAGTATTAACTAGCATTGAATATGCCCGAAGTGTAGGATACGACATGATATGCTAATTGGATCTAGCATTGCTAATCGTCCTTTGCAAAATGATTTTAACGGATTTGTTTGCAGCTTCAACCTGCCCATTGGCCTGAGGATAATACAGAGATGAATGCTCCTGCGAGAAACCCAACTTGAGAGCCAATTCAAACATCATTTTATTTCGTACATGATTGCCATGATTAGTGACAATCTCTTTAGGGATACCAAATCGGGAAATAACTTGATTGAAGAGAAACAAGGTCGTTGTTTCACTGCCATTCTTTAAAGTAGGCATGACATCAAGCCACTTTGTAAATTAGTCTACAACCACCATGATATACTTGTGATTTCCTGTCGAAGGTAGATTACCAGTAGTAAGATCAATGCCCCACTTTGTGAATGGAATGATGGTGATAATAGGGAAAAGTGGAACTAGATGTGTGTGCATTTTCCTAGTATAGACTTGACAAGGATGGCATCTATTGACTGCTTCAATACAATCTTTTAATATCGAAGGTGAAAAGTAGCCTACTCGCAAATTTTTTTGGGCTATTGCACACCCAGCTAGATGACTGCCATAAGCTCCATTGTGGTAATCATTAAGAACTGACTTGGTTTCTTCCAAGGTTAAACAAAGTCTAAGGATTGAATCAATCTCGTGAAAATACAATGTGTCACCTATAATAACATAATTCTTAGCAATGTGATGCAACATTCTATGTTCATCTTTGGAAAAAGTGGGTGGGAACTTCAAAGTCTAGAGATATATAATGATATCCCCATATCAATAATCTTGTGAAGAAATAAGAAATAAGTGTTCATCCACAAAAATTTTGTTGTGAATAATTTCTTCCTCACAAGGCAGCTCTGATATCAGCTCTGCAAATACTAAGGATTTCTTATATTTAGCCAACATGAAATCGAGATCAAATTCTTGGAAGATGACAATCCATCTATTATATTTTCCCCCAATCACTCGCCTACTAAGAACAAACTGAAATGGATTGATGGCTGCTATGACCAACGGTTTTCAAAGCAGAATGTAATGTTAAAGCCATTCGACAACATGGAAATTTGCCAAAGCTAATTTCTTGATGGGAGAATAGTGTAATTCAGAACCTACAAAGCCTCAAGTTAGGTAGTAGACTACATGCTCACATAACGCATCATCTTCTTGAACCAAAACCATACCAATGGTTGATTCTACTGTAGCAAGATACAAGAGGAAATATCCTCTATAATCAAGTGGACTCAACAATGGAGCAGAGGTTAATTCTTTATTCAGAGCATCAAAAGATCGTTGCGTGGCCAGATGTGACTGTGAAAACACACTTATTTGGATTCAAGCGAATTTTATAAAAACGACAATGCTCAAAGATCAATAGAAGGTTCTTAGGATGATCAATTTTCTTTCAAGAATGAGCAGCTAGATCATCTAGATATGATTTGATAACGTTATTGATGTTGTGAAAAGCATAAGATGTGGCCCACTGGAAAGTGGCTCCAGAATTTTTTGAGGCCAAAAGGCATCTTTTTGTATGAAAACGTACCCCAAGGACAAATAAAGGTTGTCTTATGTTGATCTTTTGGATAGATAGTAATTTGATTGTAATCAGCGAATCCATCCATGAACGAAAAATTTCATTACCCGCACATTCATTAATAATTAGATCATACAGACTTGAATCATTCCTTGCTTTTGTCTATGGGGATTGGATTAGAGACCCACTCAGTTAGAGGAATGGGGTATACAAAACACGCCTTTAGCAACTTTTCAACTTCAACTTTAATAACTGTTGCTTTTCTAGGGTTAACCAGTTGAAGTTTTTGATGAATAGGGTTTAGCATTTTCGTATGTCTTGATCTCATGGTGGAATATAGATGGATCTATTCCAGGCATTTCTTCATAATACCAAGCAAACACATCACGAAATTATTTGAAGAGATCTATATAAATTTGAATTTCTTCAGGGGAACAGTCACCTCCGATGAAGACATCTTTTATTATCTTAGGATTCCTAGAGATGTTCACCGGTACAGCTTGTGAGATAACATACATGTTACCTTTGGCAGAAAATTGTGTTGGGGCCAAAGGGTTTAAAACTATATGAACATCACTAGTAGAAGGACTAGACAAACTTGACTCAATTTCTCACAAATGAGGGAGGAAATATGAACGATGATGTAGATCATCCCATGGTCTATCAACACCCATCATTGCTTCTAGGATTGCTTCCTCAGATGGTAAGACTGTATCTAAGAAATCTTGAGCCGGAGTTCAATCAAGGGTCTAGGCTAGAGCCACATCTCCATATAAACCCTCCAGTGAGAAAGGAGTAGGATGGGAGCTTGTAGAGTTAACAATAGAATGATAAGAAATTTCAGTTGTAGGCATAGGACATGCCATTCCACTTACCTACCCTGCATCTAATGTGGGGTTAGATGAAGGTAAAGGCCAAGGGTCTAAGAAATAATGCATTTGAAAGAACTCTCTTCGATAAGGCCCCTTGGAGAATGAAATAGAATTGATTCTAGCGATAGGAGAAGGAAGATTAAAAAACTCATTAAAGAAGAGTACATCCCAACTCCCAAATTCTCAATAGGTCACTTGGGATTGTCCACTAATGGAACAATAGAATTAAAATATGCATGGGAGTCACCAAGAGAATAGTCCATCTTATCATCTCCTATAATCCTCCCTTCACGAGCAAAACAAAGGATGTGAAATAATGAGGAAACTATGGCATCCATCATGTAAATCCAATTCCTTCCTAAGAGGAGGTTGTAATCAAGATTCACATCAACTATTTCTACCTTAATATTTACCACCTTTCCACCAGCACAAATGGGAAAGGCTGGAATAATCATGTGTGGCCTATAAGAATGTCCATCAAATGTCGTCAATAGAGTCACTGAAGGAATAGCTTGAGGCGATCCAATGGCCTTCCAACATGACATGGACATCACACATGTGGAAGTTCCCTCATCGATAATGGTTTGAAATATGTTGGTCTTTCGATATGTAGACATTATCTAAAAATCCATATGATGGAGAGGTATCTTTTTGATGTTTCACATATCAAAAGTGAGCACAAGAGAATTTTTTGGATCTACTACTCTGATTGTCGAGAGTAACGAACTCCTCTTAGCAGGGCAGAACTAGAGTACCTCTAATGTTGACATAGCACAAGGAATTTGATCCATCTCTTCTACAATCGAGTAGTTTTGGGCTGCCCTAGAATTAGGGTTAATGGTTGAGTACTATGCGGAGTCTTTCGGAATTTGAGGTATAGACTCAACAGAGGGCCTATCAATATGGGGCGTCTCTAAGGCATCATAAGCAAACTTAGCCTCAGATGATTTTGATTCACCAAAATCATGTGATCACGTAGCAACATCGATATGCAAGCTCATCATGAAGACATTTGATGAATTATCCCCTTCCTGGTTTCCCCCTGTGGGGGTACGAGAATTAGAGTTTGCATTAGCAAGTAATTTTTGCCCTTGGGAAAAGTGTTAGTGAGGACAACCTAGGAGCTAGAGGACACCTACTACACTAACAAGTGTTGGGCATCTTGGATCTTAGGTTAGAGATGACTCAAATGATCCCCATTGCATAACTTGCATGGAAATTTTACTTTTTTCTTGGACTCTTTCCTACCCCCTCCGACACCATTGTCGGCTTTGTTTGCATTGCCCTTCCTATGCTAGCCCTTTTTCCAACCTCGTCCTTCTTCCCATCAGATTGCTGGTTTTGTTTGGGGTTAGAAGTTTAGATGACGTCTATAGATGTCGGTTGGGAAGGTGTAGATACAGACGACGATGCCCACATAGAAGAAGCAGTTTGTAAAGACAACTACTGCAATTGACTCAGCAGGTTAGCCGTGTTGGCATCAATTGATCTGACTAGACCATCGACATGGGGACCCGACTTTGGTTTGGTTATATCCACCTTGGGTCTAGGAGCGTCTGGTAGAATTTTTTGAAGAACCTTAGACTAAGAATATATAAGTTCCAACTGTTGGGCTCTAAAAGTAGCCCACTCTTCGGTGAAAACATCAGAGAGGGATAGGTCCTTAGAGATATGAGGTTGTAATGATTTAAGAAGCCATTCAAGAAGGAATTCTTGTGGAATATCAGCTTCAATGAGCCTCTTCTTTCTCCTCCATTCCTGGATATGATCTGAAATGTGAGTTGCTTGATCATGTTGGAAATTAGCCAGAAGCTCAGTTCCATCATCATATCAGATAGGCAATTGAAAATTGTTCATAAAATAGTAGAAAAATCACCGAAAGAAGTGAAGGTGCCCCTGGAAATTCTATGTACCACTTAGTTGCATTTCCTGTTAGGGTACGTTGAAATAATGTCAACCTAATTGGATTGTTTATCACGGAGTTGGACGAACACCATAAGTGGAAAGTGGTTACATGGTCACCTCGATCTTCACTTGTCTTCCCCTCAAATTTTGGTATATTTGAGGGAATTTTGGTTGCGACTAGAGGCTAAACTAGGTTATACCTAATTAGATCATTGGTCAATTTAGAGAGATCTGGCAAGTTTAACCATGCCAGAAAATGGAGTCATGGCAAACCTTGAGGATTCCACCTGGTGTAGGCAGAACTCCAAATGTTTTGAAAAAAATGACCTAGATTTATGAAGGCACCAGGTTGCCTGAAGTAACTCGTTGACCTAACTTAACCATAAAGAGCCCCTTATGGTCTAGAAAAACCTGGAGTTTGACCAAATCCTATCGAAAAAACTTCGTAACTGGTAGAGTTGCCCCCTAGAGAAGTGTTAAAAGGAGTAGAGAGCCCTTAATAAGGGTTCCATGCATTAGCAGAGGGAGAAAAGTTCTGGAAATGACTGATAGAAGAATATAGGATATTCCCTTGTTGATCAAAATAAAATTGATTCTCGGCTCCTAACTCACTAACTACAGGGTTTGTCCAACTTTGAAACGGATTATAACTTTGACCCGTAGAGGAAAAAGGCATCGATCCCAAAGTTGGATTGGAATGTGGTATATGACCACTTCCAAATGGGAAACCCTAAAAAGAAGCTGATCCACTTTCCATGGATGTGGAGGTAGGTGATGGAATACTTAAAGGACCCAAAAGAATCGTGCTAGTTGGCATTCCAAAAGGGAAAAATCCAATGCCAGAGGCAACAACTTGAGAACTTCAACTCGAAAATGGAATGGAAGAAGAACCAAATATAACAATGCTCAGAGTAATGAAAGGTATAGAAATAGTTCCCCCTACCTATATGGATACAAGAGATTGCATACTCGTAGCACTTGTTGTGGATTCCATGCTTCTAGTAGTGGTCACTGAAGGAAAAGATAAATATAGACCTGCGCTTGAAGGCGTGCTGGCCTGAATCCCGAATTATAATAAAATGTTTGGATAGTCAAGAGGAAGAGGATAATTAGGAGTTGAAACAGACTAAAAAAGCTCTTCAACCTCAATATGGTCTTCTAACTAGAAGAGGACTCAAGAAAGAATTGGAGTGTTCCTCTTTAAGTCTCTACTTGTACCAGGTCTATCTTACAAATCAATAACTCCAACCGGAGGATCAATCTCTGATGTGCCTGCTCCCACCGGTTGAATACCACTGGCAGGGTTGCTCCTATGCCTTCGAGGAGAAGGCTTAGGACTTGTAGGTTATAGCCCATGAAGTCTCCTAGACCGATGAGCTGGTCGATCAACCACTTTGAACTATTTTAAAGAGATTTACTTAAAGACTCAAAAAATTGTAAAGCTAGGCCAACTAGGAGCAAAGAGTACTCTCTAAAAAGTTCCTAAAGATACAAGAAATCAAACAACATTCAATTATTTTCACTCCGAGTGATTAGGATTGGACACAAAAATATAAGGAAGTCAAAATCAAGGGCCTTCCAAAACTAGTCTGGTGTAATTATGCCCCATACCTACTAGAGAAGGTATCATAAGCAGTTACACTGACCTCCAGACAATATCCTTTGCCGGTGCAAGCACCCAAGCTTCACAAGGGTACCCTTCAGAAGTATCGCTGAACATGATGCAACGCTAGGCTCAGGTGCCACAGGATTCCCCTCCACAGCCACCTATGCAATCCCTAAGAAAGGAAACTATGGATACCAACTCATATCAAAAGCCAGGCAGAATAGTCATGAGGCGGGATCCAACAAGTAGGAGAGGGGTCATCTCTCTTCCTTATCTTCACTCTACCTCGTGCTTAAATCCTATACATGGAGCTTTTCCGGTCTTTCTAATGATATTGGGTTTCGCTCTTTATTCAACTTCTAAGTTTGGTAATTTGAGTGGCCTTGGAGAGTTAACTCTCCACTCACCTACTCCAAGGCCCTAATGAACCTAAACTTGTTGGTGTTTATTAATGACAACAATAAAAGTCCTAGTTCATTTTATTAGATTGCTTGATTTTATATAATTGTTCTTTAAGTTAGGGGGAATTACAATAGTGAAACCGATGATGTTCTATGATGCAAAAGAAATCAATAGAAAACTAACTATATGGATGCAATCATTTTCTTCAATGAAGAGTGATTTGTACTTGGGTTCTACAAAAACCTATATATAAGCACAATATTTTTCTTTTCTTTTCCGAAACAATCCACATACACCCAAAATCTAAAAAGACTAAGAATGCTTAAAAATGAAAACTAACCTAATGCAAGTCAAAATGATGATGCAAGATCCTAAATAACACTCATAAGAAAATGCAGTTCTTTATAGAGACAATAAGCCAACTTGAAAATGAATAGGGAAAAAAATAAAAACTCTCTCCAAACCAAGTAGAACAAATTGCAAAAGATCACAATTTTCTTCTCAACAACAAAACAAAAGAAACCATAAACAAAAAGCTTGGAAAAAGAAAAACCCAATTTTTTTGTGTTTTTTATTTTAAGGAAACAAAAGAAACTTTTTGAGGTCACAAAAGTACTACTAAAATTCAAAAGATCAAGAAATAAGTACAAGGAGTCTTCCAATCTCACAAGTTATAAAACTCATGAATAAATGAAGAAAGACTACAAACTTGCACAAATTGATTCGAGCAACAACAAAAGATTTCGGCAAACCAACAAAATGTCAAGAAAGAAATACTTTCAAACTTACCAAAAAGACTCTCAAAAAGGCAAAAAAGGCAAAAATGCCATAAAACAAGGAAAAACAAAACAAGAGAACATGAAATCTATGCTGAAAATGAGATCAAAATCAATTTCTTGTTCTGCAAAACCAAAACATCCAAGAACTGCAAAACGAAGTATTAAACCCAAGACACAAACTACAAACTTTCTGAAGAATCAATCCTAGGCCAAACAAGAATTTTCGGTGAGAAGGATATTTTGAAAAAGGAATCTTGCAGTAACCTTGAGTTCTGCAGAGAGCGGATGACCATATAACAGCATAAAACACTAGGGAGAAGACCTAACAGGGCAAAACGATTTGAAAAAACAATTCAAAAAATTGCATACACGGCTCTATAAAGACATAGAATCATGCACACACATTTCTAATACAAGTAACTCACACATACACGAGTCTACTTGAAGGAACTTGCATCCATATGCAACTGTAACTTAAGAGAAAAGCGTATACAAATTTAATTAGGAAAAAAACAAAAATCAAAGTCGAATCAAGAAGATCAGACTTGATGCACTAGACACTAATGGATCAAACAACACTAAAAACAAACAATCGATAAAATTGAACTGTGATTGGAAAAAACAACCCAAACCAGGAATAACAAGAATGTTATCCCTAGTGGAGTCGCCAATTCTATTGCTGGTGAGACCACCCTAGGGTCTTGGGTTGAGAACCCAAATAGAGTGGAGGGAAAACCACAACAAGAAATGCTAAACAAATCAACCTAAATGTTTATTCTACTGAACTGTGTAAGAGTGTCCTTACCCGAGAGTCCTATGTTTGAGTAGATCCCACAAGGTGTAATCCCTCAGCTTCTCTTGATATCTTCGAAACTTGAAAATTATTCAAATGAAACATATACAGTAGTAGAAACATAAATCATGATCATGATATTAACTTTAAATCATATAAATGAATGAAAATTTATGCATCAATGTAAGATTCATAAACAAATTACAATATAAATATATGCATAAACACAATTAATATCGGAAACAGAACAACATTCCTTTATTGAAGTTAGATACAAGTAAAGTGGAGAAATATGCCCTGAGTCCTTCTCCGATTCCAAGCACAACCATTTTCTGGATTCATCCTTTCCTGGCCTCAACAATTTTCCTCCATCACCAATAAAAGGATATCTTAAAGAAAGAGGAAGGATATCTCCAACGAGGAAACAATGGTTTCCTGCAGCTTTGGGGAGTGCAAGAGGCACAAGGATTTTGTCAAACTCGATCAAGGATAATCTCACTATAATATCAATATATAATCTCTTCTCCTTTAAGGCCTTCCCATGGAGGTTTATTTATACTTCTCCAAATTAGTTTTTTCAGTTGGGAAACAGTTGGGCCATAGGGAATAGGAGGTGAGTGACAGATAAAACCCGTGAACTTCGCCTGAAACTAAGGATATATTTTATTTAAGTGTTTTAACATATGTACATGGGTTGGGTATATGCTGACCCATGTGTACACACTTTTATCATAGGGAAAAGTAGCGTATAGGGAATAAAACAATGTTTCTAGATTTTGGACCAAGTCTAGAGGGAAAGGTTGACCTAGGCCATAATCAGAGCACCAGATCTACCAAGAGTGGTAAATGGTTCTATAAGAGTTGAGGTAAACATTCTACAATATAAATTAGAAGAAAAGGATAAATATTTGAGATTTCAATATAGTGCTAAGATTTTGGATAATATTCTTAGTATTCAAAGGTCTCCCTCCATCAAATCTGGTTTTGTTTTTTATGAAACTATTGGAGGACAATCTAGTGCAAAAGTTGGTGCAAGGAATTTAAAGGGTAACAATGCGAAACCTAAGATGTTCAACAAAGAGATAAGAAGTTAACTTGGTCAATAACCAAGGAAAGTGAATATTCTAATAGAATCATTTATTCCTAACTATATAAATGTTAATTGTCTCTCTCCTCTCATCAATAATGTTGAATATTTTATATGTCATAATTATGGACACATTGCAGCTAATTGCAAAAGGAGTCTACTTCAATGACAAGACAATAATTTCTTAAAATAAATATCATCAGCTTCTAGGTACTTAAGGGTATTTAAGGAATATTATTTTTCTTTAAATATATATGGTCACAAAGCTATTAAATACAACTGTAGAAGGAATATGAAAAAAAATATTATGATTCCTCTGCTCACATAAGATGTTATGCTTTTAACAAGTTTGGGCATGTAGCAAAAGAATAAAGGAACAAGTCTATGGATCAACTCAAACACCATGGAAAGCAATTAGATAAGAATATTGATGTCAGAACACCCGAAAAGATCAACCCACCGACGTTTCTCATAATAAGAAGAAAGAATAAGAACAGATAAAGGGTGGTCTTTCTCTTTTCTCGTTTGAAGAAAAAGATGAATGATACATAGATAGTGGATCCTCTCATCACATGACTGGAGATAAGAGTAAGATGGAGTATCTCAATTGTTAGGCACCAAATATGCTTAACCTTCCCTTGCATTTTCACCCATCCTTTTATCCTTTTTGCACTCATTAACATGCATTTATTATGATAAACCTACGAGGTAAACCTCTTTCTCTGTGTCTTAGAATATTTAATTAATGAAGTAAAGTCACAAGGGTTTTGCCGTTGCGAACCACTAAAATTGTTGTGTCTGTAGATTCTAATGAATAGTTGTTGATCTCACAGCATGTAGCAGTATTTCCATGATTCACAACAGTTGTTCAGCAATGCTGAAACAACATAACCAACTCGCAACTGTTTTTAATCCAATTTGGATCATTTCTGTTCTCTCTCTCTCGGCGCTAGTGCTGTTATGAACTGTTGTATATTTTTGGGTATTTAGTTGCTAGGTTTTGGGGAAGATGTTATTACCCTTTTATTGTATAAAAGAGGTTTTATTCTTGTGCGAAGGGTTAGCTGCATAGAGATATTACTGTAACAGCTCTTCTATAGATTAATAAAGTATAAGTACCTTTATAGTTCTATCCTTCATTGTGAGTTAATGCAACCCTGATCAGAGAGCTGGGCATGCTCTTCAAGTTAGTTGCTGTATGTTTCCTTTTATTTATGTTGTTTTACTTGCTGTATTTATTTCCTTCTTGATCTAACAAATTTCCATAGATTGTTGTGAATTGATTTTTAAGTTCTGCAATTTAATTTTTATTACTATTGTAGTGTTGCTTCAACTTATTAGTCACAAACCCTTAGTCGATGTAAGATTGTAGCCTTGCTCCTGCGTATACCATGCCCGTTACCTTGAAAAGTGTACACACCCAAATTGATGAATTAACGTAGGCAAGGGGGTTCAATAGTTTATTCACACTTGGACACCAACATTTTGGTGTTGTTTCCGGAGAATGCTAACAAGGTGCAAGACACAATCTGTTTCAACCAGAGAGTCAATCTCTCGTCTTAGGGATCGAAGTGCTACCCTGATCTAAGTCCTGAGCATAGTATTTTGATTGTCATTTCTTTTATTGTTTTTGGGCCGAGTGGTTTGTTTCAACTAGCTGTTTTGGATTTTCCTATATTGTCAGAACCCAGTCTCTCGTCCTTGGGAGGGAATGGTCCTTTGACGGCCTGCCTAGGTCTCGAGATTTAGATTTTCTTGTATGCTTATTCTTTTCTTGTTTGGTTTCTTGTCCTGGGGAGTTAAGGGTCCTTTGACACCCTGCTCCAGGCCTTGAACCCTAGGTTCCTTTTTCTTTAGCTAGTTTCCTTTCCATTGTTAAAAAAATTTGATCTCTCGTCCTAGCGAGGAAATGGTCTTTTGACACCCTGCTCAAGGACCTGAGCATTGTGATCTAATATCGACTTTTTCATCACACCAAGTTGCATGAACACAGATTTTAATAAAAGGGGTAGAGGAAGAGCCTCAAAGAAGGGAGGACAGAATTTGGGAAGGAATACTTATATCCAACAAATCATTGCAAAAGCTGGATCATAGCCATCTTCTCATGCTGCTGTGAGGCCATGTGCGCAGACAAGATCTGAGGGACATTCTGTAGATCAGCCAGTGCTGTCCACAACACCCCTTGTTGATTCGACACAACAAACCCTTCTAGCAACTGAAGATACATGCAGCAGTATACCTGATGAAGGGGTACCGTCGCTAGTAATAGAAGGAGAAGAAGTTGCAAGCAGAACTTCTGAGGGACCAGCCCATTCCAGTAGGGAAGAAGAAGTCACAGAGAAGGGGTCTAAAGGGTCAAGCCATTGTGATAGAGAAGAAGAAGTTGTAGGGGCACTTCTATCACCAAGGGATAGAGGGAGTGTTGTTAAAGCAACTCAAACCCCTGTGGTAAGAACCCTTCCATCATTTCCTGCAGAACCTGCTAAAAACCCCAATGATTATTGGAGGATATTTATGGCACCTACAACCTCCACTATTAACTTTCCAATTAGGGATATTTGGACTGGTGCACCAACAAAGCCCATTCCTTTAACAACTTTACATAGCTTTCATGGGCTTACTTCGAAACATCCTGACACATTCCTGTTTGAATTTGATATTGTATGTCGGGAGTTTGATTATATAACGGGTGCTCAGAAATTGAAAATCTTCCCTTCTGCACTAAAGGGGACAACCCTACGATGGTTTATGGGTCTTAGAGGAAAGACTATTTCCACATGGGATGAGATGAAAAGAACTTTCCTGGAGAAGTATGAGGACTACTGTAAATCACATGATATTAAGGAATAACTTTTCAAGTATATATAGAAAGAGGACGAAAACATGGAAGAATGTGTCGAACTTTTTAAATACAGATTGCAGAGATAAGGTCACTCTGACCTGGATAAGGATATCTTGAAAATTATTCTTCTTTGGGCATTTCGAGAGGACTCTTTGGAGTTGTTTTTTTTTTTTCTCAGTCAAAGTTAAATCTATTAAGGGAGAATATAGTACAATGAGATATTATAGCCAAAAAAGCAGGAACAAGGGCAGCCGGAAAGGATAAACTATCCACCTCGGCCCCTAGAAGAGAAAGAAGAGAAGGGAGCTGAACATGAAGAAACAAGAGGAGCAGAGAAGAAGAGCAGAGTAGAGGATTCTACCCAACATGGATGGAATCAACTAATAGACATTTTTTCCCTTTCTTTTTACTAACTTTGACCCATTCAGGAGAGCATTGCTGGTCTGGCAAGATTTGCAAGCTGAGCTGGGGGGGAGAAGATATTTCCTTGTCTGAATCCGATGGAGAGGATTCATGATTCCTTTTCTGTGAGATTGGCTGGATAGACATGTCCACAGGTTCCATCGAGGGCGGGTCCTGTACTGGCATTTCTTCCATGTCTTCCGCCATTTCTTCCTCATCATTCATACTGAAATCAAAATCATCCATGGGGGGAGGGGTGTGAGGCTTCCAGCTCTTGGATTTCTTCTTAGGATTGGCCTTCTTCTTGTGTATCAGCATCGTGGGACAGGAGTTCTGAAGGTGCCCTGTATGATGGCAGTTTCTGCAGCGAAAGGCTGTATTCTCGTAGTCCAGGGCTTGAGTCCAATGAAAGTCTCCAATTTTGAGACTGATATGGTCAAGGAGACCTTTGCTCATGTCTATTTCTGCACAGATTCTGGAAAAGGTGTAGATGCCCTTTTCCCCTCTTGAAATGTCTGTGTCGAGGAGGCGGCCTAGAGTGTTGCCAATCCCTTGGAAAACAACGAAATGCCATAGATGCAGTGGGAGGTTGGGGAGTTTGACCCAGATGGGGAGCTTGGTTATGACTGCTGTAGATGGATCGAAATCTGGGAACCAAGGGGTAAGAAATAAACTAGCTAAGCCCCAAAACCATGGTCTTGCAGTAAGGGATTTGTGGTAGTCCTCTTCGAAGGTGAACACTACAATGAAGAAGCCCTTTGAGCATAACAGAACCTTGCAATTGTTGGTCCAGTTAGAGTGGATCCATTGGTAGAGATCTGTTGTACGTGGCCAAAGCCCATTAAATCTGCAGATAATGGCATGCTCTGCAAACTTTTGGGTTTGCTCATCCAATGAAGGATGCATTATTTCAATAGTTGGGACTTCCTCCAGTTTTTCCACCAGAAAAGGCTTGGGAGCCTGAACTGGTGGGACTCTTTTTTTTTTTAGGTTTTTGAGCATGGACTACATCTCTATATAAGAATGCCCTAGCTGAGGATGACTCTCCAGCTGCTCCTCCTCTCAAACCGAGGGTTAAAAAAATGGAGGCATCTCTCTTAATGCAGTAAAAAGAAAGAGGATGAAGATCCTCAAGTTGTTTACCTTCATGGAGAAGCCGTTGAGCTGCAGCAGGAATCCCAAGTTTCATATTCAGGATATGCTTGAGATTCTGCACTAGATCCATCGAGCTTACCCATTGTAGCAAGGTTTTGCCTGTGATGAGCTTGATTTGTACTTGGAACGAGGAAGAAAAATTAGAGTGCCTCTTTCCCTTGCAGATCTGTGAAGAGCGGAGGCAAGCGCTTGGAGTGAGCTTCGATTCCTAGATATGCCACAGGGTCTTTAGCGGAGATGACAAGAGATACCACCTGTTAGTAAATTCGTTCAGAAAATCCACCTTAAATAGCTTCCAGAAGCGTGGTCTGGGCAGATCCAGGGATTTGAGGGGTTTCAGAACAAGAAACGAATGAGATTTGTGGTTCTGAGGGTTCGGAGGAGGTGCCAAAAGTGGCAACCAGCTTACCAGATCTAACGATGTTTTCCAGAAAACCACCGCCAAAGGAAAAACAGTGAGGGGTTTTGTTTAAGCTTCCTTAGCTGCTGCATCGACGATCTAAAGAGGGCAGTAGAGGCACGAAGAGGAGGCAGGGGGCTGAATTTTTGCTACCCCAGAGCCCACAACAAAGCAGAGGAGAGTGGGAGGAGCATTTGCCTTCAAAAGAAGATCTTGCGTATCAGCTGAGAGGGGAAAAACCATAAATCCAAGACTGAAGCTCTTGAAACCATCCGCAGTAGGGACATTCAGAGACTAGACAACGGCTGAAGGAAAGGAGGCAGCAAGGCTAGGGTTCATTCTCGGAGCTCTGTTTTTCCCCAGAACATAGTCCAGTGCCATGTTACCAACTCTTTGGAGTTGTTAAACATAGTAGGAAACAAAGATATATCAAAAGAGGACTTCAATACCATCTGTGAGCTATGCATACAATGCTGAAGGGCAGTTGTAAGGAATAAACAAGGGATTTGGTAAACGAAAGTATCTGGTAGAGGCGTCACAAAAGAAGAAATTGGAAATCTGTTGGATAATTCTAAGGACTGACATCTCGAGTACCCTGTCTGTACAAATGGATATGCAACAACTAAAACATAAATAGCTAGAATTGGAAAGAACTATGGCTATATTTTTACCAATGTGCAAGAAGAAGCATCGATAGAGGGAATTCCCATTGAACTCTGTAGAGGAATGTGCAATCTATTAGTTGAATCATGCAACAAGTTCATGCCCCTCCTTCCTAGGATTGAAAGTGGTTTTTCAAGCGACAACAGAAGAGATGGAGCAGATGTACTTTATGGGACCTAAAAATCCATGGCAACCTTGGCCACCAATGGGAAATGAAGGTGTGTTTCCGGATCCATCTCAGTATTTCAGTAATTTTAATATGGGTCCTTAGTCCATGCCTTATCTACCTATGTGGCCCTAATACTAGCTTCCACCCTAGCAGCAATGGGCTCCTCAATCTACTTCATGCTCTTCAGGGGATTTGAACTAGCGTGGAACTTCTCCTCCTAGGTAGTTTCCCCAGTCAATTCCACAACAAAAACTCTAGTTTCCCTCTAATATGCCTCCTAGTAATCAGCCTGTTCATCGTCAACTTCCTATCCAACCCAATCTGAATCCTAACAATAAAGGGGCTGAGTAAGCTGACACCCTCATCCTACGTTATTATAGCATCTCCATCGTAGAACTTTATGGGATGAATTTGAGATCTGGGCGGGTAGTAGATGCTCAACCCTCACCTACTATCATTGAATAAATTGATAGCAAGGCAAAGGAACTAGAAATAGATGAAGAGGAATCGAACCAAGTTAGTAAAAATCAAAGACCTCCTCAGCCGCTAATTACTCAAAAACACCAAGTTGAACCACCCTATCCAGAAAGATTGGCTTTGAGTAAGAAGATTCCTCAAGCTGAGTTTGACTTGTTAAGGGAGTTACAATGTTAAGATCCCCTTGTTACAAGCTTGATGGACGTACCTATATATGCAAAAAATATAATGGAATATTGTGCTAAGAACCCTAAAAAGAAATCATGGGACCCACTCCCATTCATGTGATGGAAAAGGTATCAGATTTTATGATGTGGAAGGTCATTCCTATAAAATATGGGGATCCTAGGAACCCAATTTTAACCATGAAAATTAATGGAGTAGAAATTCCAACATGCTGGTAGATTTGGGTGCTGCCATAAATGTCATTACTACTGAAACTATGCATGCATTGGGTCTTTGAAACCTGAAACATACAACTACCATGTTAGAGTTGGCAGATTGATCTACATTTAAGTCGGTAGAGAAGCTAGAATATATCACAATCTGAGCTAATTCATGGCACTACCTTGTGGATTCCTAGTACCGCAAATGTAGTCCCCAGCCGGTGGTCATCCATTGATTGTGGGAAGACCATGGCTGGTAACCCCAGACACTTACATTAGGTGTCATTTTGGGCTTATGGTTATCTAAAATGGGAAGGTTACTAAAAATCTTCTGTCATACCCTTCCACAGAACCTAACCCATGAACGAAACTAGCTGGCCACAAGAAACCTTTACCAAAGGAAGAATCTGAATTTGAAAATGGGGAATTAAGACCAGTCCTTACTATTGGACATGCCCTTTAGTCGAAAATGGAAAATATTGGAACAACAGAGGGGTTCGATGAGATACCTACAACTATGTCCCATGACAACACTTCTATGGAAATAGAGCCAGGGAAGACCCTGAATATTAATCCAAATATGTCAGAATTCCACACGAAAAATCTCTTGGATGTTCTTCGAAAACAAAAAGAAGCCTTCGCCTAGGACTACACAGACATGAAAGGGATTCCTACCAATCCATGTACCCATCGTATATACATCAAAGATGATTTTTGTCCTATATACAGGTACATAGCTTTATTGGTTGTGTTGGTTATTACATGCGTTTTATAGAAAACTTTTCTAAAATAGCACATCCACTTTTTCGATTGCTGACAAAATATGCAGATTTTGTGTGGACAGATGACTATGATGCAGCCTTTGTGAATATCAAGGAACTTGTTTGTAGTGCTCTGATCCTTCGAAGGTCGGATCGGACATTACTATTCCATATTGATGCTGATACCTCTCAGGTAGCAGTTGGGGCAGTTTTGGGACAACAAGTTGATAAGGTACCATATGCAATTTACTATGTTAGTAAGAACTTCGCTCCTGTTGAGTTAAACTGCACGGTGACTGAAAAACAATTCCTTGCTGTCATCCACGCCATCAACAAGTTCCTATATTATATTACCCGACATATTGATCACACAACAATCAGGTATCTGATGAATAAACCCATTACTGTTGGTCGTATTACAAGATAGCTTTTGTTACTTCAAGAATTTGACATTACCATAGTAGATAAACTAGGAAAGGACAACGTGGTTGCTGATTTTTTGTCTAGGCTAGAAAATAGTGTTAAAGGTACACCCATTGAAGTTTTCCAGGTGAGCATCTCTTTGTAATTTCTGCTAACACTCTATGCTCTGCAGATACTGCTAACTATCTTGCTATAGGGAAGGTACCTCATCATTTGTCATACAAGTATCAGTCGAAAAGTATTCATCATAGTACTCGATATTCATGGATGGCAGGGTACCTCTTTTATAAAGGGGTTGATCAGAAGATTCAGCGATGTGTATCAGAGCATGATATCTATGAGGTATTGAAGGCTACCCATGATGGCCCTTGTGGAGGACATGCTACAAGTGGGGTCCTACTAGCCTTCTATATTTCATCATTCCCGAGATAATGTCCGAAGATGTGATAGTTGTAAACAGATGGGACAACCTTGAAAATCGGATGAGATACCACTACAGACCTAGATAGTCCTCAAACCTTTTGAGAAGTGGGAAATTGACTTCATCGGACCTTTCAACACACCTTCTCATCAAAAGGTTCACATTTTGGTCTACACTGATTATGTCACTAAGTGGGTGGAAGCTAGAACTGATTATGTGACTAAGTGGGTGGAAGCCAGAGCTGTTGCAAAAGCAACAAAACAAGTGGTTGCAGATTTTCTTTTTGAAGAGATTTTTGGCCGATATGGTACCCCAATGGAGATAGTTTCAGATGGGGGAGCATAGTTCACATCCCACATGACAAGAAGGCTTATGCAGAAATACAGGGTTAAACAAGAGTGACAACTCCTTACCTCCCGCATGTGAATGGACAAGTTGAAAGTACAAACAAGGTATTGGAAAATATCTTGACATAAATTGTAGCAAGTCATTGCTGAGATTGGTCTCAGAAACTTCTAGAAGCTCTTTGGGCGTATAGGACAACATGGCGGAATACAACTAAGTTTTCACCATTTGAGTTAGTATATAGCAAATCCCCCTTATTTCCAGTAGAATTTCAGATTAGCACACTTAGAACAGCTTTGGAACTGGGATTAGACTTATCATAGGCCAGAAACACTGGCTAGAATAACCCAATGAGTTAGATGAGATCCTTTCAATGGTTGTCCAGAAAACTACTGCTATTGAATAGCACAGAATCAAGTGGCATGATAAATTTATCAAGAAAAAGGTGTTTCAGACAAGAGATTGGGAATTGCTCTATGAATCCCGATTCAATAATTTTAAAGGAAAGCTTCCCACTCATTGGATGGGACCCTATGAAGTGGATGCTCTATTTGACAATGGAACGGTCAGATTGGTTATAATAGATGAAACTCGTACTTATTTCCTAGTGAATGTACACCGTCTAAAATTATACCACCGTCCAACTTCTAGGGATGCCTTCATCAAACATCTCTTTGATAAATCTAGTTTGATGGTTGTTGGTGTAGGGAATTCTTTCTCTGCCTTCTAAAAAAAAAATTAACAATAATAATAATTAAATAAAACAAAAAATTATATATATATAATTATATATATATATTTATATATATATATATATATTATATATATAATATATATATATATATATATATATATATATATATATATATATATATATAGATATAGATATATATAATATGTTGTTGCTACTTACTCGTTTGTCTTTTGCAGGGATAAGAATCCAAATATGACAAGGAGAAGATGAAAGAAAATTTTCGAAGTAATAGTTGATGTTGTTACTCTGCCATTGTTGTTACTCTTGAAATTTTTTCTAAATGTCAGATGTTGTTACTCTGCCACTGTTGTTCCTCCTGAAATTTTTTCTTTGTGTTGGATGTTGTTACTCCACCGGTGTTGTTACTCCGTCGGTGTTGTTACTCTGTCGTGTTGTTACTCCATCAATGCTGTAACTCTGTCGGTGTTGTTACTCTGCCAGTTAACTTGTTGTTACTCCACTTCCAGGTAGGTCGCTAGGTATGCCTTCATTGACTCGTACATATTTAATTAAAATATTCCATTAAAGAGACAAGTACGTGTTGTGGATCACCACATTTAAGTTGGGGGGTCTCATCATAAATAAACAATGATGTACTTAAACCGTATTAATGATACATCATTACCAAATCTGACGCGAACAATAATAAAACAAATATCATGATTTCATAATAATGACCACGACGTAATGACCACGACGCATTGGAATTTGAATTTATACACCAATACGTTATCAGTCTTTTCCCAATGCATTGCATTTAATTGTTGTAATTATTCCATTGTATTGCCATAACTTGCCATCATTCACTGTGTTTCCTGAGACCTACTTGGTCACTATGACTGGCCTTTTTCCCCAAGACCACCATGTTTCTACCTTTGCTGTTGTTAGTGTGCATTGCTGCTACTCTCCCCATACTAGCCGACTACATCCACGGTGTTGTTACCATTTCTACATCAGTGGGTGGGTTGGTTGTGTGCCACGAGCCGGAGGATACAACAGTGGTCCAAAAAAATCAGGAAGTATAGTAGATCTTCATAAATGCAGGTTGGGATGTTTATCTCGACAAGTTGCAGGGGTTCAAAGAAGGAGTTGTAATAGAATTCACACTTAGTTTAGGCAAAGAGAACTCTAGGATTAGAGGGATAGGAGTCCCTGTCATGGAAGAAGCTATCGCGGAGGTCAGTGGATTACCCCAACAAGGACAAGGTTGGTTTTCACAAAGAACCTCCCTCCCAAAGTTCCCCGAAGCATTTCTGCAAGTTGGTGAGAGCGTCATCCACAAAGGTGAAGCATATGACTGGAATTCATTACCGCACCCATGGGGCGATCATCCTATTAAAAGCCTCTAGTTGATGACAAAATCTACTTGGCACTCATGGCAAGTTGCAGCAGTCATCACCAACCATGGGTTGGTTCAGCTACTGGTTATGCATGCAATAGCTCAGTTTCAAATCCCATGGGAAACATTTTGGGAATCAACAGAGGAGGAGATAGCAGTGGTTATAGCCACTAGGGAAGAGGAGCTAGAAGCAATGGAGGAAGAACATGTAGTAGAAGATGAATATGAGGACCAAGAAGAACCAGAGGAGATGGAAATGGAGACCAAGGAATTGGAGCAAAACAAGGAGATTGAAGCGAAAAGAATAGTCAAGGTTGTTACATAAGAACTAGCCTCGACTGGGAAACTGATGGAAGAATAAGTGTTGTAGCAAGAAAGGGCTCATATAGAAGAAATTGTCAACATTACGACTGAGGCTGCTCCACAAGAACTAGCCTCGACCATGGGGCCGATGGAGGAAGACAGACTGAGCGACGAAAGAGTTGGAACGGAAGAAGTCATTAGCACCACAGCCGAGCTTACTCCACAAGAACCGGGCTCAACTGTGGAGGCAATGGAGGAAGATGGACCAGGGAAAGAGAGGCCTGAGGCTGAAGAAACCGTGGGACCGATAGAAGGAGAAACTATGGACATAATGGATGGGGTTGACACAGTGATACAGGAGTCCACTTTCATTAATGCCATGCTAGAGGGAACAACGCCAACACCATATGCTCAAAAAATGTTGGATATGGGTGATGATGTCACACAAGAACCATCACCAACCCGTTTGGCTCTGCAAATTGAGGAGGAATTAAATTCTGAGGTTGAAACTGTTCCATAAGAACTAGTGTCAACCGCGGGATAGGAGACGACTCAAGAGGAAGTTTGAGCTCAGAGAAGAGATGTTGAAGATAAAGGAAAAGAGCTCGAGGTCACATCTGGGGTGATGATAGACTAGGCAGAAAATATTTTTCAATTTTCTTTTTGTTCATCCATCCCGAGAGGAGCGAGGGTGTCTTGCTCGTCTTGACAAATAGAGGAGGAGATTGTTGTTCCTCCTATTCTGAAGTTTGATTGGTCGATTAAACTTCTGGTTGCCGCTGGTTTGTTGGCTGTGGACTCCCAGCAAGACCACCCCAAAGTACAGAGGGAGGAAGAACACATCGTAGAGCCACAAGAACAACAATTGGGTGAGGTAGGCATTGTTTTGGCAATAGGTACCCTCAAACCTAGAAGAGAAGAAGAAGTGGGCACTTCTGAAATAGGGGAACCAGGAAAAGAGATTCTAGTTGAAATGCCAATGGATATTCGTTTGGGTGGCCTACCACCTGCTGAAATGACTCCAAGACAGATCCAGGTAATCATTAAGAGGGAAGTAGTTGCTCCCGAGGAAGAGGGACCAAGCAGGATGGTCTCGACAAACGAACCTATGGATACTCCCTCGAGTAATGCACCACTTAATGAACTAACAGAGAGGCTGGTAGAGGTGGTTGTCAAGAAAGAAACAATCAAGAGGGAGAGACCAAGGGAGGAGAACCTCATAGTAGGCCCAGTAGATACTCCCCCGAGTGATCCACCTTTCGTTGGACTGGCTGCAGGGCCAGATGAGGAGGTTGTGAAGTAGGAGTGGATAGATTTGTTCAAGCAACGAAGGCCACCCATTAAAAATAAATACCAACTACAATTCAAGGATACGATGCGGCTGAAAATAGAGGTTCAGAGCCTAAGAGGGTAGGTGCACTGGCTAAAGAAACAGGTGAAGAAATACAGATGATGGGCTAAGAAGCCCAAAGCCAAGGTGGTCGAAGCAGAAATGCAAGTGGACAATTTGGTGACAACTTCTGTTGCTATTCAAATGGACCCTATCAAGCATTTGTTTAAGGGTCGTGAGTTCTTTTTGACAGCTGAAATTCAAACCTGGAAATCCACTACGACACGATATTAGAATGAAGTGAAGAGAGCCTAGGAACAGGCACTCAAGGCTATCTTAGAATATGTGGATTGCATGGAAATATTACGATTGAGGCATGCAAAGCAGTAACTCAAGGTGGAACGGTTACAGGAACAAGTGACAGAATTGAAGGCTGACAAAGAACAAATGATTAGCCTGGCACAAGAGCTAATGGAATGTTGCCCTCCTACTTCTAGCTATGCTTTGTTCTAGCATGAGAAATTTATTTTCTTCTGTTTGGAGACAATTAAGAAGGAAATCAGTCACGAGATCAAGGACGGTGTACAATTCCTTCGGATATTGAGGGCCCATGACTTAGCAACTGAACACTTGATGTGTGAGCTTTATCTGCATGGATATCTCCTACATGCTGACAAAGAATTTAATCTGATCCCATATGTGGGGGACATTTATTTAAGGGCTTTCACCTCCTACACTCTCAATCAGATAAGCTAGTAGAAGGCTTATAATACGCTTGAGTCAAATTAGACCACGAAGCCTCTTATGATGAGAGGAGAGCATGAGCTGTCAGTGAATGTGTATAATAACCACAACACCGTTTTAGAGATTGAGGAGAACAGAGAACGTATGTTGAGGACACAAAAGTGGTACATTGATCTTTGTGTCAAACAAATAGTCACATTTCAGGATGAGGCCCTCGACAATTGCCAGAAAAGGTGGATGATGTCACCTACATCCATCTGGAACAGGGAACTATTTGGGGCACCAAATGTTGAACGGGCACTAAGTAGGGTGCCAAGATACGTAGCATGCGTCCAAACATGTGGGGTCCAGTGGATGGGAATCTATTTCAAGTTCCCTGTCATTTCATTGCCAGCGGAGCACTATACCCCAACATATAATGTACCAGACAAATGGTGGAAGGAAGTTCTTATTTCAGAGGGGTACAAGGTTCCAGGAATAGATATGGTAGAGGAATATGATCTCGCCTAGCTCCACGAGGGCCATAACCGATCTAATCCAGACCTGTGGAGGTAGCGAGTTGCATGAGAGCATGTAGGAGGCTAGTTGGGGGGAGATGTTGGGCACCAAATCTGTCTAACTTTTCCTTACATTTCCACCCATCCTTTTATACCTTTTGCACTCATTAACATGCATTTATTATGATAAACTTATGAGGGAAACCCCTTCCTCTGTCTCTTGGAATATTTAATTAATGAAGTAAAGTCACAAGGGTTTTTCCAATGTGAACCACTAAAACTTGTTATGTCCATAGATTCCAAGGAACAGGTGTTGATCTCACATCATGTACCAGAAGCTTTGCGATTCACAGCAGTTGTTCAGCAACATTGAAACATCATAACTAACTTGCAGCTGTTTTTAATCCCTTTTGGATCATTTATGTTCTCGCTCTCTTGGCACTAGTGTTGTTATGAACTGTTGTATATTTTTGGGCATTTAGTTGCCAGGTTTTGGGGAAAATGTTATTACCCCTATATTGTATAAAAGAGGTTTCATTCCTATGCAAAGGGTTAGCTACGCAAAGAAATGTACTGTAACAACTCTTCTACAGATTAATAAAGTATAAGTACCTTTACTGTTCTATCTTTGATTGTGAGTTAACGCAACCCTGATCAGAGAGTTGGGCCCACTCTTTTGATCAGGTGCTATATGTTTCCTTTTATGTATGTTGTTTTACTTGTTGTATTTATTTCCTTATTGTGGTTATAGATTTCCATAGCTTGCTGTGAATGCCTTTTTAAGTTCTGTAATTTAATTTCTATTACTGTTACAATGATGATTTAATTTCTTAGTCATGAACACTTGGTCGATGTAAGATTGTAACCTTGCTCCTCAATATACCTTGCATGTTACCTTGTAAAGTGTACACACTAGGATTGATGAATTAATGTAGGCAAGGAGGTTGAATAGTTTATTCATACTCAGACACTAACATCAGTAAAAACCAATATGGTAACATTATTCTTTGAAATAATGCTCCAAAAAAACTTCTGGGAAAAGGTAGAGGCAGAATTAATAAACATATAGGAGCAGTTGATACTTTATTGGTTCAAGGATAAAGCAAAATAGTCTAAGTGTGGGCCAAATGGCAGATAAAGGAATGTAATTGTGTTTACATCAACCAAATGAAAAATTATAGATGAACAATCTAGAAAGGTCATAGAAAGAGTTTATAGAAAGTTAGACAAATTATATGTGCTTGAAGAAATAAATTCTCAAGGATATGAGGATGATTCAGACTCAGATTAAAAGAATATGGTTTCAATTTTAGTTCATTATTCTTAAAAGAATACTTCTAACAGTGACTACATAAGTGGTGTGAATTACATGACCTCATAACAATAGAAGATGAATATCAAGTCCGCAGGATCAGTGATGTGTAATCTCAGGGGGAGTAATACATATATTTTCTTGATGATGACTCTCATGGTTGTTTTGATATTCATAGTTCTCATATTACTGACAGTGCATCTAATGTAGTAACAGTGAACAGTTACAGACAATATAGGCTCAGGGGAAGCTTTGGTTATGAAATTTCAACATTTTACATTCTATACATGGGTATTATGAACAACAGTCATGTATATACGCAATTTATAATATAGACAATTGTGTATGTTTTCATATGGTGAAGAAACTATAGGATAGACTCAGGGAAAGGCTATGATATGCTTCAAACAATTATTATTCAACTTTCTTCTTCTGATGTTGATGGTTACAATGTGTGGATGCTACTTAGAAGTCGTATTGGCTAATGATGGTTTATGAATTGCTGCAATATGACATTGATGACATGGATTTACTAATTGATGAAGTTGCCTTGATGACCTTACTGAGGAATGAGTTGATGTGATCAGACTTGGCAGTGAACAATTGGCATAGGTACAGGGGGAGTATTTGCTATGCTTCTAATAATGCATTTTTGGCATTATGATTGCTTGAGAACTTCTTGTTACATAATGATGCTTATATTAATGATGCTCATGTTGTTGAAGTTTTTAAGTGATGCATCATGCTATGTTGTCTTGGGTTACCTATGATCAAACAATGGATAATACTTATATATTGCGTGAGTCACATAGTTGTTATGATGCTACTAATCAGATTTAGGATGATGGAAGATTCTTTCAATGATGCACATGGTACATATGTTATATTGCTTACATGTTGATATTCATGTAAGTTAATGCTATTGTCTCCATTCTCAATAAAATTCACGCCAAAAAAAAAACACACTTATGATATAAAACTTTAGTTATCACACATTACCAATTTTTAAAGTGAAGGGCCAAAATCAATCTCCTTAAAAAAAAAAAATTATCTTCTAACAAATGATGACCTTTCCCTTTTTTTAAATAATTACAAAGTGTGATCATTATAAAACATATATAGTTATATATGTTTCACATTAATTATAAAACATAGAATAATGTCATTCCATTTCATTTCTTAATAAAAAGGTTAAAATAAAGTGTATGTCCACACCAAATATGAAAACCATTATTGCCATGTGAGCATTACTGTTGCATGATTGAGAACTTCTACACCTGCCTACTCTTCTTTACTAATTGGATGGGAACTATCGGCGGATTTGGCCTCCTTCACGAATTTGTTTGAGAAGACGCCAGATGATCACCCCAAAGCAAGTGAGAAAATTGGTTCATATGACCGCAAATTTATTCAAGTGGCGGCGAAGAAGCAAAGTATGGGGCACGATTAACCAAAGAAAACTTATACGTAATGAATATGTGCTACTTGATTTTACTATGTATATTAATCTTTGAGCCAACCATAACATTAACCATCATAAAATGATCGAAGAACATGTTTCTTACTTGCTTTGATACTTGTTGTTGGGGTTACAGAGCAAGAAGAATTGAAATTGAGAGACACTAACACATAATTTAGAAACAAGAAGTCCTTGAGAAATGGAGAACAAAAATTCACAGGACTTAAATTACACTGCGAGCCTTTCCTTGCTTGCATGCTCAAGCTTAGGCAAATTACAAATTTATAGAAAGGATGGACAAAGCTCTAGAATTCTTTGCATGTGTTTTTGATGACTACATAGTGAAATTACAAGTCAATGGACAGTGGATTGTCATCGACAATCAGCATGGGAAGTGACTGTTAGGAGGTCGGGGTAGGTGGTGACAATGTCTTCATTGGCTTCACATGTACCACTTCCCTCACAAAGGAAGCTTTTTATCAAAAAGTGATAATAAAACCATTTGATGGATTCCAAATCAACGATCATTAAAATAGCATTGTCTCAAGTTTATTTATTTCTCTTTATTTTTAATTTCTCCTAAAGAGGTCCATGTTGTAACCAATAATGACATGCATAAATATTTTCCTTCATCCAAAAACTTTTACAAAATTGAAAATTTTAAAGACTTTGAAATAAAAATATGCATCAATCTCCATTTTCACTACAATTAAGTCAGGTTTCTTGTACAATAGGTCCACTATTAACTAAAGGCTTCCATATTTCAACATTGGGTGGAAAAGCCAACATTGACTTTTTTTAATAAAAAAATTGGATGAGCCATATTAAATATGGAGCTAATATGCCCCCAAATATTCTTTGTGTGAGACCTAAATCGACGTCGTAGGCCTGGGTATCATGAAGCGTTGGAATGAAATGTATTTTTCAGTGAAATAAAAATTAAAGAATTACGGTGTTGACAGGTGGTTGGGTGGTTAGAATTGCCTTGGCAAGTGATTTGGAACTTATATGATGGCATTTGAATGGATGACGCTTCCATTACCCACTTTGCATTCATGTTCATAGTGGTATTGTTGCAACATATAAGGGGATGATGTCAACTAGTAGCAGTAGGAGTAACTGACAAGTCAACCAAGAAATGTTGATGTAAACCCGAGGTCTTCAAGGACCACTGTGGTACATTTGTACACAATGGGAATAAATGATCTAAAGTCGACCATGTGAGAAATTTTTTGATTACCGCTGATTGATGCATATTATTTAGAAATAGGAGACTACTCACCAATAATGATGATGAGAGCCAAGGTACCCAGTATAATATAACAAGTGTGAATAAATGAGTTGTAGTCGAACACTTGAAAGAATCTATCAATGAGGAGACAATGCTATTTCCAACTGTTGATAGCGAAGGAATCTACCACTGATGACTGCAAACCCTAAGGTACTGCCAAATGGACTCTAGATCTTGTTCCCAGAGCAATGAGCTAAAGTTGATGGGAAAATATCCACTAGAAGGAAGGCATTAAGGCATCCTTCATCAATCTAGTTTGAGTGTAACCCATAGGCCAATAATGTGGAAGCCATCGGAGGAATAAAGATGTAGTAACCCAACCAAAGCACATTTCCGGTGTACACAAGATGTAGCTAGCACACGATAGAAACCCTCTGAACCAAGCACTAATGAAAGCTAACCCAGAGGCGAGGAATCCACCAACAGGGTCAAATGGAAACCAAGGTATTGCACAAATCTGAATGTGTGATAATGAAATTTGATGTCGAACACAAGAGAAACCACTGAATCAAAGACCCATGATACTGATTGATGTTGAGCACAACGTGACCTATGAATAATGAAAATAGGACCAGGGTGTGGCTTAGATCTTCTCTCATAGCAATATGTCATAGTTGATTAGAGCAAGACCCGCCAGAAAGAAGCCAATGGAGACCTTCTCAAACTAGCACAAGCAAAAGACCACACAACTGATATGATAACGAACATGACTCTGCTAACTAGGGATGGTCGATTGAAAAATAGGTCAAGATACACCGCAGAGAGGCTGACTCAGGTTTACTTCGCTTGAACAAAAGCATGACTCAACTATGAATACATGGCAACATATGATAACTTTGCATAAGTTTGTCATGCAGGAGGCATAAGTAAACTCTCCATATAATTGGAAGAGATTACCAATCAGAGGGTATTGACTCAATAAAAAGGTTAAGGCTCTCCTAAGTCAAACTAAAGCCCATCCCAATGGAGGAAAGACTTATTTTTTGAGTGATTTGTTCAAGGGAGACAAAATTGACTAGCTACCATCAAATATGGAAATAATGTTCCATTCCAGCTCTTTTTTACGATATATATTTTTTTCTCTTTTTCATATTTATGAATCCTAAAAATTAACAAAAGAATGCTATAATATAGTGGAAAGAATGAGTTTCAAAAAAGCAGATGCTCTAGCTCCTCAGAGGAGAACATTCTTATGCTTAATGCAAGGTGGCAAAACTAGTCAATGACACTCAAAGGAATGTTTTTTCCATGGGTGAAAGGGTGCATCAAGTTGTAGAGGCTAAGTGATTGCAAGGTTGATTTTGGAAAAGACATGGTAAAAAGGTGCCTTGAACATGAGTCCAAGTGAAGCTGGCTCAAGGACAAAAGGTGAAAATAGTCAATATGCAATTTAGCAATACAAATAACCACAAAGAAGCCTCTATGTTATAAAGCCATAAACTAGTGAAGAAGAACAAGAATGAGTCTCCAGGGCACAAATCATGGCGAGACTAAAGAGGACTCTCGAGCGTACTCAATATAGCAGCATGGGCAACATATGTCAGCGAGGATCTAACTAAGACGGCCATGTAAAGGTTGTCTCTACCATCGCGTCATGATTTTATAAGTCAACGAGTGAAAATGGTTTGTGAATCAAGACATGATGGGGTCAATCCTATGGATAAAATATCGCATTATGGAGGCTAGTATTCACAATGCAGCGGAAATTGATATTCCCTACCCTATATGCTAGTAAGTAAATGATACCTGCCATGACAGTTTTGCAGTCATAGGACCAAAGTGATTTCTCAAAAAGGTCTCCAAAATATCCTGTAAAAACAACCCATTCTCAACATTCCAGGCCAAAAAGGTCAAAAAGTCCATGAAATAAAAATCAACTTTAGGAAAACTATTTTTCATTTTTCAACCTATATAAGGACTTTTGGACTCACCTTTTTTCCACTTTTGTTTTGAGCAAGGAGCTGTGCAGAAAAAATCAAACAAACTTCCTCTATCAAATTCAATCGCTCAAATTGATTCAAATCTTCAAGGTAACCGTTTAATCATGCTTTTGATAATTTTTTATGCTTTTCAATTTTTTTTTCATAAATTTGACCATAAGAAATTATGTTAAAAATTCCAACTTTGTGTACACACGGGTTGGATATAGGTAACTCACATATACGAAGGGCCTACACATGATTGTGTAAAAAATGATCCTGCGTGTGCATGAGTAAAACTTTCAAATATTAATTTAATAATATGAAATGTCTTTTTTGGTAGGATGACAATTACCTAGCGTGAAAGAGAGCACATTTCCATTGATAGCCATGTGATGGAAGATCAAAACACATTAGATGCTTTGAGAGGATGTGGTTTGTTAAAATTATTCGAAATGTCAAACATGAAGGAGACTACTCCATTGCTTGAGTTGTTGGTTTAGTAATGAAGTGCAGAAGATGATGCATTCATGATTGATCAGATTCCCCTAAGGATCAAGGTAGAAGACATTTATTTCATTCTAGGTCTTTCCCGCAGGGGGGAAGAGAGTGCACTCAACTAGAAGGACGATAGGTAGTTCAATGTAGAAGACCACATCCGCCTATATTCTCCTGGAAATCCTAAAAAGGTTGGAAGTCAGAGTCCAATCAAGTATGTAGAGTGTTTATCATTAAAAATCATACTATTTACCATAGCCAAGGTAAATGGTTATGTTTCTCTACATCAGGCTTCATGTGTTTCTATGAGCCTAGTAATGGATTGTCTCACTATTGTCTTTGATTGGTGTACACTTCCGCTAACCAACATGAAGAAACAACTCACTTCCATTCAAAAGGTCCAGATGAAGAATTTCAGATATGAAACTATCTTATGTTTGTTCTTTGTTGGGAGAGTACCTGGATTTCGTCCCAAAGTATCATCCACCATCAGTAGCCCAAGAGATCCATAGATGGGAAGGTGGGCTAACTTAATGAAATGCCTAGGGGGTGGTGAGGTCCCTAGGACAACTTTTGATGATGAGTATTTCCTTTGGTGGGATCAATAGGTCATTGCAGTGGAAGACTACCTATATGACGGAATGGATTTCTTAGGAGATCCAAATCTAGTATTACGACTAGACACAGCATGGGGTGCCATAGGTATGAACGATTTTTTAATTTTTTAATTTTAAGACTTTTTGATTTTCAGTATAAATGAATTAAAAATCTTTTGATGAGATAAGACACTTACAAAATTTATTGATCATGTTTCAGATGTGGGACTGGTGATACCTGATGAACTTCCTCGACACAGGCGCCATGGAAGGGATGTCAAAGGGGCTGCAACTAAGACTAAGAGAGTCCTCCATGTAGTCTAGAGAAAATTGCTGAGATTGACTCACCAGGTACCCATGGTGGCCATAGAGGACTTACTAGAGGAGATACAATGGCGCATCGTGGAAGTACAACGGGACTGGGTGCGATTATTTCGGCATGTGGCTAATGTCATCATTTTCTTTCTAGTTGCTCATCCTTCATAGGATCATTAGATAGAAGATCAAAACTTTTTGTGATTAGACATGATGACAGGCATTAGCCCAAATTCTGTAGGGCATTTTTCACGATTATTGTATATTATTTTGGACATAAGCACTCTATCTATATATAAACGATTTTATGATGATCATATATATAGATGATACTTCGATTATTTTTTATGTTTTAGTGTGATGAATGATTTATATGCCAATCCAATGCTTGATTAGGAATAGAATCTGCTAAGGAATTTTTTGATCTTGGAATGTGAACAAATGTGATGTAAACAAATAATCTTTGCAATAAGTGCACTCTGAGAAATTTTCGATACAAATAGGGATCTTGTACCCAATAAATGTTGTTCAGTTGAGATACCACCAGTTGTGAATCCAAATAAACTACTAACGAATCAATATCGAGAGATATCGCTTTAGACAATAAATTAATAACTGTAGTATATTCGGAAATATTATTCAAGGAAGTACTAGTACATACTCCTCTTGAAACCATCAACTGGCTAGACAGATAATAAATCACCCAAGTTGTGGAGGCAAGGTTCTGGATGTCTCTACTGGCAACATCAAAAAACCCTAGATATATCAAATCATCCATCAATACCTGCCAAAGGAGATAAGAAATATCAACATCACTAAAACCAATAAATAGATATGCATAATCATATAATATACTCAAATAAGTAAATGCTCAGCCAAAGCCTAACAAAAGTACTTCTTAAGGTAGAGCCCATTTCTGGGCTTCGATAACTTGTTTCCCTCAAATTCAATCAATTCATAAGCTCCAATTGTTAAAACTTGCTTGACAATAAAGGGACCGTACCACATAGACTTAAACTTGCCTACCCCCAAAGCATCTTTGTCTTGATTGTAGACCAAGACAGGGCTGCCTTCAGAAAAATTTCTAGAACAGAAAACTTCATCAAATTGAGTTTTTACCTTCTTTTATGAGCTTTGTTTATTGTGGCGACATCTCGACACTGGTCATCAAGTTGTTCCAAATGAACGAGGCATTCCTTGAGACTAGAAGTCTCAGGAAGAAGTTCAACAACTAGTTAAGGGAAGGAATTTCACATTCGATAGGAAAAATAGATTCCAACCCGTAAACCAGTTGAATGGGAGTAAAACCAGTGGTAGTCTTAACTGAAATTCAGTATGCTGAAAGTGCCAGATATAACATGATGTTCCAGTTGGATCTAGCTTTGGTAATCGCCCATTGTAGGATGATTTTAAGGAATTTGTTCATGGCTTTGACCTACCCATTGGCATGAGGATCATATGAAGATGAATGCTCTAGCTGGAAGCTTAACTTGAGAGCCAATTTTGACATCATTTGATTTCAGAAATGACTACCATGGTCAGTGAAAATATCTTTATGAATACCGAACCAAGAAATAACTTGATTGAAGAGAAACAAGGCCACTATTTCACTGTCATTCTTGAAAGTAGGAATGGCCTCAACCCATTTAGTAAAGTAGTCTATGGCCATGATGATATACATGTGGTTTCCTGTTGAAGGTAGATTACAGGTAGTAAAATAAATACCCCACTTTGTGAAAGGACCAATGGTAATCATAGGGAAAACCGAAGCTAGATGTGTGTGCATTTTCTGAATATAAACCTGACAAGGATGGCATCTATTTACTACCTCAATACAATCTTTGAAGACCAAAGACCAAAAGTAGCCTCCTCACAAAATTTATTGGGCTATAGGAAGCCCAAATAGATGGCCACCACAAGCTCCATTATGTCAATCATTAAGCATTGACTCGGACTCTTACAAGGTTAAACAACATCTAAGGATTGAATCAATCTCGCGATGGTATAAGCTGTCACCTATAATAACATAATTTTAGCGAGGTGATGCAATTTTCTGCGCTCGTCATTGGAAACAATGGGTGGAAACTTTGAAGTTTGGAGATATATAATGATATCTCCATAACAAGGATCTTACAAAATGACAATCCGTCTATTATATCTTCCCCCAATCACTTGCCTACTGAGAACAAACTGGAATGGATTGATGGTTGCTAAGAAGAACACTTTTCGAAAAAGAATATAATGTCAAAGTCACTGGACAACATCGAAAACTGCCAAAGCTAATTTCTTGATTGGAGAATAGTACAGTTCAGGACCTACCAAGCCTCAGCTCAGATAGTAGACTACATTCTGACATAATTCATCATCTTCCTGAACCAGAACCATACTAATGGTTGATTGTGCCACAACGAGATCCAAGAGGAAATATCTGCTAAAATTAGGTGGACTCAACAATGGAGCATAGGTTAATACTTTTTTCAAATCATCAAAATATTTTGCGTGAAATCATCCCATAAAAATGGGACCCCTATCTTAAGCAATTGCACAAATCCTTTTTTGATGTTGCATAATTGGCTATAAATATCCTCAAGAAATTTTCTTTTCCTTGGAGACTCGGAAGTGGACGTATGGAAGACAGGGGAGGCAACTGAAGTATCGCCTCAACCTTGAAGGGATCTACAGAAATCCCCTCTGTTGACACAATGAATCCCAACAACGGACTGGATGTGACTGTGAGAATGAACTTATTCGGATTCAACTGGATTTTATAAAAATGAGATCGCTAAAAAATCAACCAAATATGTTTAGGACGATCAATTCTCTTTCAAGAATGAGAAGCTAAATCATCCAGATATGGGTCGATAATGTGCTTGATTTCATGAAAACCGTAAGACATGGCTCGCTGAAAAGTAGCTCTAGCATTTTTAAGGCCAAAAGGCATCTTTTTGTACTCAAACGTACCCTAGGGACAAATAAAAGATGTCTTGTGTTGATCTTATGGACAGATAGTATTTTCGTTATAACCAGAGAATCTGTCCATTAAAAAAAAATCTCATTACCTACACATTCATCAATGATTTCATCAATAAAGGGCATGGGGTAATTGTCCTTAGGACAAGCCTTATTTAGGTCCCTAAAGTCAATAAATACTCAAATCATCCCTTTCTTTTTGTCTACGGGGATTGGATTAGAGACCCACTTTGTTAAATGAACGGGGTATATGAAATCTGCCTTAAGCAGCTTCTCGACCTCAGCTTTGATAATTGTTACTTTTCTAGGATTGACCGATCAAAGTTTTTTATGAATAGGTTGAGAATTTTCATACATACTGATCTCATTCTAGACTATAGATGGATCTATTCTAGGCATTTCTTCATAAGGCCAAGCGAGAAAATCACGAAACTCTTGAAGAGATCTGTATAAGTTTGAATTTCTTCAGGGGAACAGTGAGCTCCAATGAAGACATTTTCAATGATGTTGGGATTCCTATAGATATTCATTGGTACAGGTTCTGGGATAACATACATGTTACCTTCAAAAAAAAACTATGCTGGGGCAAAAGGGTTTAAAATTGCATGAACGTCACTAGTAAAAGTACTGGAAAAGCTTGACTCTACTTCCTGCAAATGAGGGAGGAAATACAAACGATGATGCAAATCATTCCATGGTCTTTCAACACCTATCATTGCTTCTAGAATTTCTTCATTAGATGGAAAGACAATATCTAAGTAATCCTGAGTAGAACTCGAATCGAGGGCCCAAGCCAAATCCACATCTCCATCCAGCTCCCCTGGTGAAAAAGGGTTAGGATTGGAGACTGCAGAGTTAACAATAGACTAATAAGCAACATCTACTACAAACATAGGACATGCCATTCCACCTACCTACCCTTCATATAATGTGGTGGTAGGTGAGGGTAAGGGCCAAGGGTCCAAAAAATAGTGAATTTTAAGTAAATCTCTTCGAGAAGGTCCCTTGGAGGATGAAATAGCATTATCTCTAGCTATAGGAGCAAGAAGATCAAAAGTACCCATTAAGGAAGAGTACATTCCAACTCCTAAATTCTCTATAGGCTATTTGGGATTGTCCACTAATGGAACAGTAAACTAAGAAGATGCGTGGGAGTCACCTAGAGAATAATCCATTTGATAAACCTTTACAATTCTCCCTTCATGAGGAAAGCAAAGGATGCAAAATAATGATGATACAATGGCATCCATCTCATAAATCCAATTCCTGCCTAAAAGGAGGTTGTAATCTAGATTTGCATCGACCATTTCTACTTCAATATTTACCACCTTTCCCCCAACATAGATGGGAAAGTCTGGAATAATATTGTGTGGCCTATGAGAATGACCATCAAATGTTATCAACAAAGTCTGTGTAGGAACAACTTAAGGCAATCCAATAGCCTTCTTACATGACATGGACAACACACATGTGGAAGCTCCCTCATCGATAACAGTTTGAAAGATATTGGTCTTTTCATACGTAGACTTTACCTGGAAAGCCATATGGTGTGGGAGTCTCTTCTCGATGTTTGACATATCAAATGTAATCACAAGAGACTTTTTTGTATCAACTGCTCCGATCGTATTGAGTAATGCACTCCTTTGTGCAAGCCACTACTGGAGTAGTTGTAACACCTACATAGCACAATGACTTTGAGCCAGATATTCTACGATCAAGTGGATCTGAACTTCCATAGAATTAGGGTTAATGGTCAAAAATTTTATGGAGTCTTTCGGCATCTAAGGTATAGACTCAACAAAGGGCCTCTCAATATGGAGTGTCTCTGAAACATCAGAAGCAGGCTTAGCCTTAGATGACTCTAATTCACCATAATCACATGATCATGTGGCAACATCGATATGTGAACTTGTTATGTATACATTTTATGTATTATCCCCTTCCTGGTTGCCCCCTACAGGGGTACTATTACTAGAGTTCATGCAAACAAGTAATTGTTGCCCTTAGAGAAAAGGGTAAGTGAGGATAGCGTGGGACCTATAAGACCCCTGCTGAACTAATAAGCATTGAGCATCTTGGATCTTAGGGCGAAGCTGATTCAAATGATCTTCATTGCATAACTTGCATGGGGATTTTACTTTCTTCTTAGACTCCTTTTTACCCCCTCTAGCATCATTGTCAAGTTTGTTAGCATTTCCCTTCCCATCCTGGTGTTTTTCTTACCTCATCCTTTCTTCTTCCCATCGGATTATTGGTTTCCCTTGGGGTTAAAAGTTTGGATGGAATTTATAGACGTAGGTTGAAAAGGCATAGTTGTGGATGGTGATGTCTGCATAGAAGAAGCAATTTGTAAAGATAATTGTTGCAATTTATTTAGCAGGTTAGCCATGTTAGCATCGATCGATTTGACTAGCCCACCGGCATGAATTTTTTGAAGAAACCCAGATTGATAATATATAAGTTCTAACTGTTGGACCCTGAAAATAACATATTCTTCGGTGAACACACTAGAGAGTGACACATCCTTAGAGATATCAGGTTGTAAAGATTTAAGAAGCCATTCAAGAAGGAATTCTTGTGAAATATCGACTTTATTGAGCCTCTTCCTTCTCCCCCATTCCTGGATGTGATCTGAAATGTGGGTTGTCTAACCCTGGCGAAAATTAGTCAATAGATCAGTTCCAGCATCATAGCCGACACGCAACTAGAAATGGTTCAAAAATATTGTAGCCAAATCATTGAAAGAAGTGAAGATGCCCCACGTAAGTTCAATGTACCACTTAGCCGCATTTCCAATTAGGGTACATTGGAATAATTTGAACCTAATTGAATCATCTATCACGGAGTTTGAGGAACACCATAAATGGAAAGCGGTTACATGGTCACCTAGATCTTCACCAGTTTTTCCTTCACATTTAGGTATATCTAAGGGAAGTTTGGTTGGGACCAGAGTCCAAATTGGGTTATATCTAATCATATCATTAGTTAATTTGGAAAGATATGGCAAGTTTAACATTGCCAGGTAAGGTAGTCAAAGAGGACCTTTATGATCCCACCCAGTGTGGCCGAAATTCCCAATGTTATGAAAAGAATTGCCTAGATTTGTGGAGGCACCAGGTTGCCTAAAGTAACTTGTAGACTCAATTTAACCATAAGGAGCTCCTTGTGGTCCAAGAAAAACCAGAGTTTGACCAACTCCTGCCAAAAGAATTTTGTAGCCTGTAAAATTCCCCCCTAGAGAGGTGTTCAAAGGTGTAGAGAACCCTTGATAAGGGTTCCATGCATTAGCGTAGGGAGAAAAGTTATGGAATGAATTGATAGAAGAATACGATGTATTCCTGTGTTGGCCGAAATAAGATTGATTCCCAGATCCAAGCCCACTAACCCAGGGTTAGTCCAACCTTGAAAAGGATTATAACTTTGACCCATAGAGGGAAAATGTATTGATCACAAAGATGGGTTGGAATGTGGTATATGAACACCCCCAAAAGGGAAACCCTGAAAAGAAGCTAACCCACTTGCTGTGTAAGTGATGGATGTGGAGGTAGCTAATGTAATACTTAACATAACCAAAGGAATTTCGTTGGTAGGCATTCCAAAAGGGAAAAAAACCAATTCCAGAGGAAAAATCTTGAGTACTCCCACTCGAACATGTAACGGAAGTAGAGCCAAATATAGCACTGCAAGGAGCAATGGAAGGTATGGAAATTGTTCCTCCTCCTTGTACAGATACAGGAGTTTGTATACTAGTAGCACTCATGGTGGACACCATGCTTCCAAGAGTGGTCATCGAAGGAAAAGATCGATATAAATGGGGCTTGAAGGCCTATTGGTTGGAGTCTCGACATATAATAAAACGTCTCGTTGATTAGGAGGAAGAAGAGAATTAGGAGTCAAAAAAGACTCTTGAAGCTCTTTGACCTCAATAACGTCTTCCGACTAGAAGAGGACTCTAGAAAAAACTGGAGTGTTCCTCTCCAGCTCTCTACTTGTACCAGGTCTATCTTGTGAATCAATAACTCCAACTAGAGGATCCTTCTCCGATGCGTCTAGTACCACTAATTGAAAATCACTGGCATAATTGCTCCTACACCTTTGAGGAGAAGGCTCAAGACTCGTAGGTGAAATCCCATGAAGTCTCCTAGATCGACGAATCGACCAATTAGAAACTTTGAATTATTTTTAAGAAATCTAATTAAAGACTCAAAAGAGTTGTAATGCTAGGAAAACTAGGAGCAGAGATAATTCTCTAAAAATACCTAAAGATGCACTCAATCAAACCACTTTCAAGTATTTTTGCTCTGGGTGATGAGGATTGGACACCAAAATACAAGAATGTGAAAAATCAAGGACCTTACGAAAATAGTCTTGGGTAATGATGGCACATGCTTAGTAGCGAAGGTAACAAAAATAGTCACACTAGCCCCCAGACAATAGCCTTTTCTGGTGCAAGCACCCAAGATTCCCAAGGTTACCGTCCAAAAGTACTGATGAATGTGATCCAATGTCCACCTCAGCTGTCACGGGATTCCCCTTCGCAGCCACCTATGTGATCCCTAGGAAAGGAAACTATGGGCACCAACTCGTATCAAAATCCAGGAGGAACAGTCATGAGGCACGATCCAACAAGTAGGATAGGGGGTATCTCTCTTCCTTGTCTTCACTCTTCCTCGTGATTAACTCCCACTCACGGAGCTTTCCCAGTCTTTCTAACAATATTGCATTTCGCTCGTTATTCAACTTATATGTTTGATAATCTGAGTGGCCTTGGAGAGCTAACTATCCACTTACCTATACTAAGGCCCTAATGAACTTAAACTTGTTGGTGTTGGTTAATGACAAGAATAAAAAGCTATAGTTTGTTATATTAAATCGCTTGAGTTTAGAGGGTTGTTCTTTAAGTCAAGGGTATTACGAGAGTGAAATTGATGATGTTTATGATGCAAAAGAAACAAATAGAAACCTAAATATATGCATTAAATTATTTTCTTTTGATGAAGACAGATTTCTACTTGGGTTCTACGAAAAACTTATATAAGAAAAATATTTATCTTTTATTTTTCTGAAACACTCCATGCACACTCAAAATCTAAAAATACTAAGAATGCTTATGATGCAAACTAACCTAATGCAAATTTAAATGATGATTCAAGATCCTAAAAACACTCATACTATAAGAAAATGTGCTTCTTTATATAGTCAATAAGCCAACTTGATAACGAAGAGGGAAAAAATTTTAAAAACAATTTTCCCTCAAAAGAAAGCAAAGCAAATTGAAAAAGATCACAATTTCTCAACTAACAAAACAAAAGAAACCAAAACCCAAAATCTTGGAAAAAAGAAAATAAAAAGAAATGTTTTTGTGTCTTTTCTTTTAAGGAAACTAAAGAAACTTTTGACGTCACTAAAAGAACTACTAAATTCCAAATATCAAGAAACAAGCACAAGGAATCCTTATACCTTGCAAGCTATAAAGCTAATTATTATATTAAACTTGAAACAATAAGGACTACCAACTCATACAAACTGACCCAAACAGTAGTAAAAGACTTCAGTAAACAACAAAATGTCAAGAAAGAAAAAATTTCAAAATTGTCAAAGAGACACTCAAAAGGCACAAAAAGAAGCAAGGCCAATCAAAAGCAAAGGCAAAGAAAGGCAACTTTAAATCTTGGTTACAAACAAAATCGAAATCAATTTCCTGTTCTGGAAAACCATAACATCCAAGAACTTTAGAGTGAATCCTCGAACCCTAGACACAAACCAAAATCTTGCTCAACAAGAAATCCTAGGCCAACTAGGTTTTTCAATGAGAAGGATTATTGAAAAAGAAACCTTGCAAGAAAACATAGTTCTTTAGACAGAGGATGACCAGAAAACAATAGAATTCACTAGGAAATAGACCTAACTAGGAAAAAATATTTGAAAAAAAAATTCAAAAATTTGTAGACGTGACTGCGTAAAGACACAGAGGCATGCACACACATTTCTAACACAAGAAACTCGTGTATATGCGAGTCTATTTGAGGAAACTAGCATGTATACGCGATTGTACTCCAGGAAAAAAGTATATAAAAGACTCAATCAAGAAAAACAAAAATCAAGGCCTGATCCAGAAGATCAGACTTGATGCCTAAGAAGCTAATAAGTCAAATAACATTTTAAAAGAAAGGAATCAAGAAAACAAACCCTCATCTAGAACAAACAGCCCAAACTAGGAATAACAAGAATATTATCCCCAATGCCAATTCTGTTGCAGGTGGGAACACCCTAGTGTCCTGGGTTGAAAACCCCAACAGAGCGGAAGGAAAACATCAACAACAAATGCTCAGATACACAATCTAAATGCTTATATTACTAAATTGGGAAGAAGTGACCTTACCCAAAGGTCCTATGTTTGGGTAGATCCCGCAGGGTGCAAACCCTCTGCTTCCTCTAGTGTCTTTGAAACTTGTAAATTATCCAAGCAAAGCATATAGAACAAAAGTAACATAAAGCATATTCATGATATATATGTTAGATCATATAAGAAAATGAAAAATTACACATTAATATAAGATTTATAAACAAATCAAACCATCTATCAATGCATAAACACAATAAATATCAACATAGATTGTAACACAATTGTGTTCTTGATTGAAACTTGATATTAAGAATCTATTCAACTGATTCATTTAGACAAATCCAATCCATTCTCATCACATGATTTCGAGGTGGCTAGAATCATGAGTATAACACTATGGCGTATTCACCCATACACTAAGCACTTTAAGTTCCGAAGACATGCAAGATCATCATACATATCCAAATGGAATTCATCAATTTTCAAAACAACGATGAGATTTGCTTAACACACCTTCTCGAATGCTATCTAAAGCACTATCTAACATGCACACTTTTATTTCATTAAAGCCTTTAATTTTCATAAATAGAACAAATTATGTATACAAATGTTTTTTAGGCCGAATTTTTTTTTTTTTTAATACAATTTTTTTGAAATGGCAAATTTGAACATTTTTTTTAGCGCTTTAAATTTATCACTAAATTAGAAAATAGTAAGAAACAAAAATCCCACAAAAAATTTCATCACCATATTTTTGTGAAAAGATAAAAACCTCTAACATTTGCGCTGAAATTTTAATGCGTGAAATATCAACTGAAACAAAACACACCCAACATAATCATACCCCTCCAAATGGTGTTCATTAATTTTCTAAACAATGCCCAGATTTTCTTAGTTCCATACTTCTTCTACAGTGCTTTCTCTGAAGCACTATTTTTTTTTTTAATAAATAGAATAGATTGAACGAATTTAAGGGTTGAAATACCAATATATAAAGACAAACGCTGAAGAGCAACATAGGTTTCCAAATTGAAATATTTTGATCTTTATTTATTTTTATTAATTCTTTATATTCCATAACTGGAGAAATAGATTCTATATTATTTCATATGAGAATTTATAATACTTTTCAATTTTTATATAAATTAAATTATTATATATTTTATTATAATATTCTTCAAATATTTTAATAAATCAACTAATATATATTATATTATATTTAATATCTTTATTATTAAAATAATTAATTTATTTTTAATGGCCTTTGTGAACCACTCTTTTATTTCATCAAAGCTTGTTTCATGAGGGTTTTGAAATTTATTAGTTATTTATATGTATTTTTATGTTTTATAATTAACAAGAATTTTGTTATATATTTTTAAAATGATTTTATTATTAAACATTGTCTTTTCGGTGAATCACATAGAGGAATTTTTGCCAAAGTGGTTAAACTAAGTTTGGTTCAATTTCATTCAAGACTAGATGAAGAGGGGCGGATTCATGGCAAGGCTTAAACAGAAGGGGCAATGCAAAGACGATTGAAATTCACGTAGTAAGTAGACGACTATTTTGAACAAACTATTTAAATTATGATCTTATTTATTATATATAAAAACAATATTATTAAGGTTTAATTTTTATTTGTTAATTTTTTTAAAAAAGATTTAAATAATGATACTATTTCAATAATTTATTAAAAATATTAATCTAGTCCTCATGATGAACCACACTTGTTGGTTCGAAATATTGGCCAAAAATTTCTTTTATGTGATTTCTACCGAAAAACTTTGCTTAATTCATTATGGATCACAAAAGCTTGAATACAGAAATTACTACCCTATATGGAAATGCCACTGTTATTAAAGTTCACCACCTTGAATAGTCTCGCATAAGGGTTTCCAACATGAATACAGATCTGGCTTTTCTAAATGATGCAAAGACTCTTCCCTTATTCCTCTGTTCGCTCATATTAAGAACCCTCTTAATAATTCTAGTGGCTGTCGTATTTTTCTTAATGCTAACATGGCATTGGTTCGTTGGAAATTGGTAGGGTGAGAAAGGTTTTGGATTTCATTTCTCATAATTTGTTGTCTCTCCATTTGGAACTTTCAAATGATATCTCGGCTCCCCTTTGGTTAAGGATCGAGGCATTCTGAGCTCTGAAATCTACTTGTCTAGAAGAAATATGGAAAGTAAAGTAGTACAAGAAGTTCAGTAAGCTCGCGAAGAAATTAATCTTGCAGCCTAATGAGTCTAGTTGCTTTCGTGGTCCTTCTAGAAGCAGAATTAATTCTAATCAAATATCTTCTCTCTGATATTGGGTTGATGGTGTTTCTCACCCTTCTGCCAGCAAAGGTGAAGTTGGAACAACCTTGTATTCATTGGGTTGGATTCCCTCAGGTTCGTTGTCTGGTAATTCTTCTTTGGTTTCTGTTGGTTTCAAAAATAGTGGAAGTGGTTCTATTAATAATAATATTCAATTGAATAATAATAATAATAATTTGTATAATAATAATATCACTCGGCATAATAATAGTAATAATATTAATGAGGTTAGTGACTCTATTTTCAATTCTGATAATTGTAATAATAATAGGATTGGTAATAAGACTCTAGGTTTGGATAATATTGTTTGTTCTAATTGTCTTTTCTCTTGTAGTAATAGGGTTGTCAATCTCTCTAGCTTTTCTTTTGATCCCCTTGTCTTTAGTTTTTTGCAGAAAGGTTTAAATTTTTCCCTTGCTCCTAGAAAGATCCCGGTCTACACTATCATCTGTGACATTGAATATGGTATTAGAGACTTACTGGATGTCACTAAAGATGTCATTTTTCAAGACTATGCAGTTGTCCTTAGAAAGGAAAAGTCCCCCAAGAACAACATGAGCAAACTTGAGTTTGATGCTCTCAAATCGTTAAACAATAATAAGAATATTGTTGTTCTCAAAGCTAACAAAGGTGGTGCTGTGGTTATTCTTGATAACGATGATTACCGTCAGAAGATGTTTGACCACCTCCATAATAGAGGGAGCTATAGGAAACTCAACAAGGATCCCTTAAATAAGATTTCCAAAAGCGTGGCTCTTGCTATAAGAGCTAGTAGCTCGGTCAGCTCTTTTAGTCCTAAGCTTATTGAAAGTTGCCCTCTTACCCCCAAAATCTATAGTCTATGAAAGATTCATAAGGAAGGGGCTCCTATGAGACCCATTGTGAACACGATAGGAGGGCCAACTTATCTTCTTGCTAAATATTTAGCCCATAAGCTTAAGCCCCTTGTTGGCCATACATAATACTTCGTCAAGAACTCTGCATCGTTTGTTAACAAGTTAAAGAGTTTTAAGCTTGAACCATATGACAAGATTGTGAGCTTCGATGTGGTCTCCCTCTACACTAATATCTCTATCAACAAGGCCATCAAAGTCATCAAGCGCATCATAGATCTTGATATGGCTTATTTAGTTGGTATTTGTCTTACTTCTACTTTATTTTCATTCGATTGGGAATTCTATGAGAAAACTTGTGGTGTCGCCATGGGTTCCCCCCTCTCCCATGTGGTAGCTAATCTATTCATGGAGAATTTTGAATCAAAGACCTTAGCTTCTTCTCATCATCTACCTAAGATGTGGAAGAGGTTTGTGGATGACACTTGTCTCATCTGGTCCCATGATAAAGAAAAGTTGGAACTATTTTTCGTCCATCTTAACAATCAATCTAATTCTCTAAAGTTCACCATGGAATTTGAATGTAATGGTAGTCTGCCCTTCCTTGGCGTCCTCCTCTTAAGGAATGATGATGACTCTTTCTATCCTTAGGTATTTCATAAGAAAACTCATACGAAATAATATATCCATGATAATTCTCATAATTTCCTAGCTCAAAATCTTGGTGTTCTCAGCACCTTAGCAACTAGAGCTTTAAAATTTTCAGATGAGAACCATCTCAATGAAGAGAAATCACATCTCCTAAGTGTTTTCTATAATAAGAGGTATAGTAGACACCAATGTACTGAGGCTTTCTTTAGAGATGAAGAAGGTCCTAGTGCTAAGAAAGATACCAAGGATTGATTTTCTGTTGTTCATCTTTCTTTTATCCAAGGGACCACTGACAAGATTGCTAGGATCCTAAGGAAGCATAAGGCGGCTTCAACCTTTAGGCCTTTAAATACCACTTGGAGCTCCCTTAGATCTTTAAAAGACCCAGTGGACCCTAAGAATATGAAGGGTGTTTACATTATCCCATGCTCTTATGGGACTCCCTACATTGGTGACACTAGTCACTCGATTAATCAAAGGATTCGTGAGCATGTTGCTGACATGAAGCATGGCATGACCCATTCCTCTACTTTGGCTTAGCATGTAAATAAATCTAAGAATCACATCTACATTGAGGAGGCCCAAGTCCATAGAAAATTTTAGGGGCGAATGTTTGCCCTTTGGCGAAATTAAGGGGTTTTAAATTTTTACTGGGCGAATATTTTGTATCATAGTACATTTTTACAAATCACTCAAATAGCCCACCTTATTTTAAGGGAGAGGGTAAAAAAGGTAAATTTAGCCCTTGAAATTAGGAGTTACAACCTTCCATTCGCCCATTTCAAGAATAGGTTTTATTTAAGTGAATCCATTCGCCCATTTTCAAGAATAGGTTTTATTTAAGTGAATCCTATGGGCCAAAGGCCCAAATACCATATTTATAAAAGAGGTATGGCAAATTAATAAAAATATAAATAAATGAGAGGTATGGTAAATAAATAAAGCATTTTTTATATTTACTCCATAAGTCACCTTATATACATGCAAAGTTGTAAACAAATAAAAATATAAGTAAAGTGGAGGTATGGTAAATAAATAAAACGTCTTTTTATACTTACTCAAAAGGTATGGTAAATAAATAAAAATATAAATAAACTAGACGCATGGTAAATAAATAAAAGGTTCTAATTATGAAGGCTCAAGAAATAGGTTTTATTTAAGTGAATCCTATGGGCCAAATACCATATCTGTAAAAAAGGTATGGTAAATAAATGAAAATATAAATAAGCAAGAGGTATGGTAAACAAATAAAACAATTTTTTTATATTTACTCCATAAGTCACCTTGTATTTATGAATGTTATGGTAAATTAATAAAAATATAAATAAACGAGAGGTATGGTAAACAAATAAAACATTTTTTTATTTTTTTATATTAATACCATGCAAAAAAACATTATTAACCCTAATATTAGTATTAATAAAAAAAAAAATGGCACATGGTATTGACCCATGGTATTCACCAAAATGGCACATGGTATTGACCCATGGTATTCACTTGGAATGTAGCCTATTTAAATGGGGGAATTAAACCAGAATAGATCCATCTTTACTCTGAATCTACTAACCCCCGAGAGGTATCAAATATCGTGATATGCAAACTAGCATAGAGTGAAAAAATATTTGATCCGATCAAGAGTAAAAATGGATGTTGTAATTTAATGAATGTTAAACATTTTAGCTTGGTTAAAATAAAAATAAAATAAAAATCAACTATTAATTTTATTAATTTTTATAAATTACTAATAGTAATTTTTAAGCTCCAGGTTTATGAAAATCCATGGTATTGATTGTGGTAATACCATGGTATTCATGTGAGAAAAGACTATTTTTAAAGGGGAAATGGTATCATCTTAGATCCATCTTAATTCTGGGTCTACCAAGTGCTTAGAGGGATAAGTAGATTTCATCCCCCTAAGAGTGGTAGATGTTGAGTTAAGATGGATATAGGTTGGTTTTTATGATAATGAAGATATTAAATAGACTTAGGAAATTATATTGTAAAACATCTTAAGGTGAATGGTTAAAGCATAGACATTGGACAAGTATATTTGTATACTTATGTTTTAAACTGAAACAAATCCAGGGCTAAAAGGAATGGATTGATTGCACTAGTCATCCTTCTATAAATTTCCAACATATGTTGGAGTAAACATATTGTAATTTTGGTAATTTTTCTAATTGCAAATGGGAACATACTTCTATACAGCGTGGTTACGAGGTCCCTAGAAGTGGAGTAAACATATTTTAATTTCGGTAATTTTTCTAATTGCAAACAGTAACATACTTGTGTATTGGCAGGGTGGTTATGAGGTCCCTAGAAGTGATGAATTTGAATTTTTCTTGGTTTTATATATAGTTTTAGGTTTTTTCTTATGCTTTCTATGAATGGCACGAGTGAATTTTATCTTACACCCACTAGGTTATCATAAGTAATTTCGGTAATTTTGATTTCAAAAGATATTTTAAAGAAATGCAATAATTTCATTTGTGTATTCAATAAACACAAGATTTTATAATTGAGTAAAATATTTGCCATGCCTGGTGAGAGATTCGCCAAAAAATTATATATACATATCATATTATTGATAAAATCGCCTTCCATTTTTACTATAGACCATGGAGATTCGCCCATTTATTATACATGTAAATTTAGGGGGGGTTCTTAAAATTTTCCCTGAATATCATGTGCTTAACATTTATAAATAATTTGGAACCATGGTAGCAAAGAGAACTAACAAGACAATGAAATGTTTAAGTTGAACAAATAATGTAGGCACGTTCTATTATTTAGAGTTTGAAAAGTATTGCAAGGATATTGGGATCTAAGACACAAAACCTTAGTTTATACTCCTTAGAAAATTGGTGTGGTGGAATGCATTAAAAAAGAAATATTCTAAAATGAGTAGGGAACATGCTCATCAATGCTAATTTACACCAATAATTTTAGGATACGTTAAAAAGTAGGATAATATTGAGAGGGAGGTTAAATTTCTATTATGTAAGTTCTTCACAATCTTTAAAAAAAAATATGCATTGTCACAAATCCAATATACTAGAGCACCATAAATCAAATAGTATGCACACATGAGACATGAATATTTACGTTGAAACCCATAAATGGAGAAAACTAGAAAAATTATGTCAAAGAATAGTGTTAGGCTTCAACCTACCACTACATTAGCTTTTCTAACACCAATGAGATGACAGTGATAATCCTCTGAATTTGCAAGAATCTATCTAATGGGGGACACCCATTACTTGACATTTACGGGCACCAACATGAAGGAAGAACCTACTCCCTAATATCAAATAATGAACCATATTTGCCTAACTCATCTTTTATTCACTTCCGTGCGTAGACCTTAATGCAAACTTTACTCAATTTCTTCTTCAGATTCGTTTGCCACTTATACTATCAATAGGGTGGATATTATTTTGTACAACCGGTGTGCTCAAATTAGTAAATCAAATTTTTCTCCTCATTAAAACTTTTTTTCTTAGAAAATTGTTGTTACATAGACTCTCATTATTTCAATTACACAACTCATACACATATGTTCTAATTCTCACACATTGGCTTCATACTATCTCACAACAAAACTATTTCATTGCCAATTTTATTCCTTATCCATCGTCAATTTTTCTTTAGAACAACCAACATTGTTGCATTGCTCTATTTTATCTTTTATGTTTCAACCGTTCTATTACCATGGGCATACATCCATGATACTTACCCATGGAAATACTTGTTTCACTATATCAATTGTTGAAATTGATTGAATGTATCAATGGCGAAAATTATCAAAGGCATGAGGGTTCTTTTCTAAAAAATTATTATAGACGTAGCTAGATGGTTGATAAGCCTCTTGGTCCCTTTCTCCTCAACCCACATAACAAAGAGTCATAACTAAGAGCTCCTTGTTTGTTGGCCCATCACATTGTCACTCATTAATCTCATTTATACAGACTTATTGCTTTGTTCATCGATGATCAATAGGTCAATGGAATTTCACTCTCGTGTTCTTACATGTAGTCCCTTATGACCTAGGGTATGACAAAATCATTCATGACACTTTTGACTCCATCACACCACTAAGCATTAATATTAATTTACTTGTTTGTCTCTCTAACTTCCAATGGGCTAATAGGGTGACAGGTTGAGAAGCCCTTTGTCACTTACCCATTTGATTCTCACGACTAAGTACTTAAACCATGTCATTTTGGACTCAAATTCAATATCTAGTCCTCTTGAAATGTATCCCTTGATTTCTTCATAAGCTACAAATATATGAATTTATTGATATTTTCCATCTTCCTTTATACAAAATCTAGATCTAGTCCAATATTAATTAAGTAAATTGTTAAATCACAAATCACTGGATGCCAAGATCGGCTGGGATTTTATGCATAGAACTTCAAATTCAGATGGAGATTTGATTCATTTGAATGATATTGGATTCAAATCGAGGCATAACTTTATGTGTGTGTTTGATTCAACCCTACAGGGGTAGATACCCAAAGAGATGGCAATAATTTATAGATGTAATTAAAAATATCACCACACAGGACCTGTAACACAAATTGCAAGCCATGCCACATCGTTTTTCAATCCATGTCACTCATTATTTGCATCCTCTAATTAATCCCATGTTATCATCATGTTAACATCATCATGTCATTTGCCATATTTTTGGTGGTGCCAGGCTTCCACTGCCACATTATAATGCTAATTATACCACCAATTATCCTTCTACTCTATGCATTCAAATGCATTCTCATGTATTCTACCTATCCTTAGCCATTTGTTTATCGAATAAGCTCTTTGGCTCTTTGGATCTATGGATAGTCCTCTCGGACCAAAGGTTGTGACCATGAGCTATGCTTACCACTTCATGTTAACTACTGATATCCTAAACTGGATCAAAACTTCTAGTGAATTGCTCCTTATCATTATCTACCTAATGTTTTGGGTGAACAATTACCCATCTTCTTTGATATCCTTCTAAAGGAACTCCATATGCATTAAACAAGATCAACAGTTGAAATCTATCCTGTGGCCCCCCCGCCTGACCAACATTTAACAAAAAGCGGGGAGGGACAAGATTTGTTGGTTATGCCAATAACTCATTGTGATGTCTCCTTAGTCAATAAATTTCAATTACTTGACTGTTTAGATCAAATGACCATAATCGTACTTATAGCCACAATAACCTTTTGAAGTTAAAAAAAGGGTGTTTCTAATATTTTTCATTTGTGTGCATTAGAACAAAAAGTGATTGGAACCCTTCTTGAATTGTCAAACTTGAACTCGAATTTTATCTTCACTATTTTTAGTTAAAATAAAGTAGCATATATCATTAGAAAATTATCTAAGAGGGGTATACGCTAAATATTTAGTGTTATGTTGATGGTAAAAATGACCTCATAAACATGTGAGAGGGACCACCTAGTCAAAGCCTCAAAAAATCCTTGATCCATCTGATGTGGTGGTTATGACAGGTTGAATTGGGTCCAGTTACCCCCTCTCTCTCCATTTTGGCCTATAACATATCTATAATTTACCAATATAAAGAGAGAAATGAGATATGTCGTCTTGATGTGCATATGAAAGAAAGGGGATCCCTAAGCTAACTCTATGGCTAAGCCAAGTTGCAACTAAGGTCTGCCCCTATGTAAGGGGACTTTTAAAATGCAAGCTTTAATCTAAATGCATATCTACTCTAAGATGCAAGAAAAAATCTAAAATGATATCCTTGTCTCAACTTGAGAGCAGATGAAGTAACTAACAAGAGGAAGAAAACTGCTTATATGATGATTGAATTCATCATATAATTTTCATCAATTAAAAGAAAAAGTTCATTAGTGAAAGTGAAAACAAAATGAGAATGTATATAAATAATATATAGTTATTGCTTGGTACATTCCAAGTTCAATGAATTCATATTAATTCTAATTATGTTCTTCTCCTCAATAATGCTCAATCACAATGTAATATGCTATTTGGAACATAAATTAAAATTAGATGTAAAAATTGTGGTAAAAAGTGATGAATATACATCTCAGAAAATAGTCCACATGAAATGAAAATTAATTAAGATCATACTAAAATCTCGTTACAGCAATATTTTATCCTTGAACAACTTGAACTCCTTGTAAAATTTTCTTATAGTAGCGAAAAAAATCTTCTCTTTGACAACCTAGAATGCTCTATATATCGATAATTCTAGTCACAATACACTACAAAAGTGAAAATTCACAACAAGAAAAATCACAATATTTCCCCCCAAATACCTCAAGTATGAATTTTTTCCCTCAAATACAACTATAATTCCCTATACAAAAGTTCTTTTAGAGCCTCTAGTTGTAGAGATGAGGAAGTCCCTTCCTAATACTCAAGATTGTTATTTATTTACGAAAATGAAATCTAAAATTGGATAATTGTTAAATTTGTTGTTGTTACTCCTCCATCTTCTTTATTGTTGGTCTCTCAATTTGTTGTGCTTAATTCTATTCAACAGATCTCCTTCCAAAAACTAATCAAAACTAAAATAAATTAAATTTCATATTAAAATCAGAATTAGAAAATCTAGGAAAAACCAACTGTCCTATGAAAATCTAATTAAATAAATAAAATAAAAATAAAATTGACCTTCTCATTGATCCCTGTAAAGATATCTCTGGTTAAAGAGGACAAAATTGAATGGATCTGCAACAACAGAAGCTTTTGACAAATGAAAAAACAAAAACAAAACTCTGAAAATTATTGTAAATTCAAAGCTTTATTTTCTTGTCATTCTCAAGAAAAGTTAAAGACCAAATATGGTGATGAAACCACCTCATAAATGTTATCCATGATTTTCTCTCTCTAACAAATTACCCTAGGCCTCATTTCGACAAGTAAAACTCAACTTATGAACCTCCAAATTTGAAGTGTCAAAGCCATTGTAATTCTAGAAAATACATGCATAAGCCAAAAATTTGTATTTTTAGTTAAAAGTCCTAATTTCAAATTAAACTAATAAAATATGATTAAATAAATAATTAAAATAAATGTAAATTAAGAATTAGATATAATTAATTAAAGTAAATGAGTTAAATATAAATAAACAAAAATATTATTAAAAAAATCAATTTAAAAATAATTATATTAAAAAAAATCTTATATTATAAAAATTTAATAATGGATGTTGGTTCCATGTAATTGGCCTTGGTGTCGCATAAGGGAATTAAAGGGGGAGGCATAAGTCGAGTTTTAGGATAATTAAGGAGGGATGTCTTGGGTGTCGGAGGTATAAGGGACATGAGATACTAGATGCTATGAGGTGGGGAAATGTTATTTCCAACCCTATAGCAAAGTTAATGCAGCCTGACATGGCCGCTCGATAGCCCAATATAACACGCTGTTTTTTTTCCCCAGTCATCACCGCGCGCGTGTTATATCTGGGTATCGAGCGGCCATGTCACGCTGCATTAACTCTGCTATAGGGTTGGATATAGGAGTCGCCCTACGAGGTGAGGTTAGGTACACGTGGGAACAAGAACTCATTCCCTCATATAAGCTATAACCACTTTTATAATATATCTCGACCACATAAAAAAAATCCAACCATTTATAAATAAGGTTCGCAGTATTTCATATCTTTCATGTTTTTTAAAGTGCAATTAGAATAAACCTCCGAGACCTAGAAAAATATTTTTATTATTTTTAAATGTTTTTAAGTATATATAACAATTAGTGATTATTATATATTTTTTAACTATTATACAATTTTGGCTAGGTTTTTGTAGAAAAAATAGCAATAAAATAATTTAAAATAAAATACTTAGATAAATTAATTAATTTACCAGAAATCAAAGTAATGTCTATTTTGTACATTTTTCAGCCTAGGCAGTAAAAATGGCTGAAACTTTGAATGACATTTGCTTGTAAACCGTGAGTCCAAATGATATCAAATGAGAATCAATGGAAAATTTGTGAAATAGTGAACACAATGAAATAATAAAAAGTTAAGTTGGAGGAAAACAAATTTCGCAAACATGTCATATACATAACCAAAAAGGTCATATAACTAGAATTTATGTAAAGGGTCCCCATTATTATTATGAATATAATAGATTAAAAAATTGGGGGTTTTGATTTCACCGCAACATTGAAGGCAAAGGAGGAAGAAACAATTATCTCTCGCTAAAGACAATAAGTTTGACATTACCCAAAGGTTAAATGTGAGGAATTCTCAATGAAGCCATCAAACAATAAACATTTCCCATGGGTCCCACATTGGCAAATCAAGAAATATAAGTTCAAAATGATAAGTGATCAAAGTAGATTGAGTCTAAAGTCATGAATTCAAATTTTGGGGAATATTTAATATTTAAGATTACCTCATATGAGTAATAGAAGAAGGTACAAATAAGGAGTTTTTTGATAAAGCATATATCCATCGATATGAGTGGTCTCCAACATTTCTTCGCTACCAACGAGCTTGATAATTCCCCCAACAAAGTTGTTCTTAATGTCATACAAGCATTTCCCAACTACTAGTGAGCTTCCATGGCCTTGACAGGTTTGCTCATACTTCTCCCCTATTGATCACCCTCTTGATAAGCACATTTTCAAGCTATGTTTATTATGAAACTGAGTGAAAGAGGTGGGATGGTGAAAAATACTTACACAAATCGATATAATGCTTCCATAATGTTGACTCCATATCCTTACCCACAACTTTCAATTCAAAGGATTTTAGAAAGTGGAGGGATGGGAGGGATTCATTGAGATAAAATGAAGGTCAATTCTTTCCTTGAAAATATAAACTATATTACTTAGAAAGTATGCATGTCCTTCCATGGAAAATATAAGGAAATAGGCCTTTAGAATTCGATAAAGGTATCCCTTTAAGGTAAATGGAACCCATTAAAATAGATAGAGTAAAAATTCCCATTTCTGCCAACCGATGTTGGATAAGAATAACTTCCCGATATAATCCTTGGTGATATCACCGAAGCCAATCCACAACTAACAAAAAAATGAAAAATATATCCAAACTAAAGAAAAATGAGAAAGCAACAAACTCTAAAAATGTCAAATAAGCAGAAGAGAAATGAAAGAAAATTGTAAATTAAAAGACAACCCCAACAAGACTAATTATAAAGATGTATCAAACACAGAGTAAAATAAGACAAGCATGTGTGTGATTGTCTTATGTTTATATTTTAATAAATTTTATCTTGCAAAGTTATAAGCACATAGGCTCTCAAACTATAAAGTGAATAATAGTCATGAGGTAAAATAAGAAGTTTCAACCATTTCTCAATTTTTCATTTCAAAACAAAGCTTGCATGAGAACATCTTAACAATTTTCTAATAAAAGAAACTCTTGTGAAACAAATATAAGTTTTAGGGACTTCAAAATTTAGCTGATTTGATGAACATCAACACTGCTCCTCTAAAACTCAAAACTAAACAACAAGGATAATGAGTTCCAAATTTGAGTTCGTATGGGTGTGAAAAAAGTTCTTGAAGACCTGGAAAACAAAGGTTTATATCACATACACTTAAAATAAAACTAAAACAAAAATGGAAACAAATAGAAATGCATGAAAATGGGCATATGAGGCTTACTATTTGAAGAATTTCATTTAATTTTAGCTACAAGATGTCATTTTTCTCCAACAAAAGATAACATATTTTTTAATTGGAATTAAAATTATGAAGAAGTTGTACTCTTTGTAAGTATTGTTTGGCCCAAAATCATAACTTATTAAATGTAAACTAAAGAGAGTAGTAAAGCTAGGAAACATAATGATTCATGCTCAAGGACTGAAGTAAACCAAATTCATTAGAAATGAAAATGAAGATGTAATTCTTTATCAATTGCAACGAGAATTGTTCTAGTTGTTTCTTCAAATTTCATATCAGCTCCAATGTTTTATATAAAATTTCAAAAATCAAGACCAAGTCCCAACCTATGTAACACTTACATGTATATGGAGATGACTTAAATATTTTATAGGATAAGTATGGACTGATATATCATAAATAAGAAAACTAGAAGGGAATTAAAACATAAATTTACCATGATCTATTGCCTTTGTGTGTTCTGAATTTCCTTACCATTGGCTACATTACCATAGTGACTACTCAATAGTTCCTTGATAAGATAAGCGTCTAGTAAAGAAATAAAGACAAAAATGCAAGTGACCAACCGGTGATGAGATTTTCATTAGACAATAATATTGTCGTGAAGAGTAAAAAGAGGCCCAATTATACATTTGAGGATATATGTCTAGTGAAGGAATGACAATAAGATCTATGTGAAAACACAATAAAGAATGGATCTCCCTGAAGTCACTTAGTCATCTCATGGAATAAAATTTTAGAAGTTTGTTGAAATTATAACTAATAATATATCCAAGATCTCTAACACAATGATAACATGAAAATGAGCATAAATATACAAATATAATCAAAGAGGACTCCTTGTGAGCGCTATGATACCTCAAATTTTTTAGTAATGGATGAGTTGGCGAATGGCCTATGAGATTACACTAATCTGAAATCCCACTAGTTTGAGATGTTATGAAGCTAGGTATAGATGGAAATAGGAATCTTAGAATATTTGTATTGTATGTAAAATAATATTCCAGGAAAAGAAGTCTAAGATTCAATAATATGACCAATAAGGAATAACTCAGGGAATGAAAATATCAAGAACCATTTTAAAGCTTTGGGCAAAAACAACAAAGTGGAACAATTTCCTTTACTAATAGCCACATGGATCTCGGGCTACAAATATCGAAACATATTTTAAAATGCTTCTGATATAGTGTGATTCTGAGGTATTCGGTTCTCGAATGATAAATATTGGAAAATATTTTAAAATACTTTTGATATAATACAAATAAATATTCTGATAAGCCTGAAGGTCTAAAATCTCGAGGGAAACGTAAAGGGATCCTTTATGAAAGAAATACAAAAAAAGGATAGGCCCAAGATTCAAATATTCACAAGTTAAATGCTTTGAGTCATCTTGGAAGAATAAAATGTGATTAAAATGGATGTAAGATGAACAAGTGTAATTCATAGATTCAATTCAAATTGAATGGTGTAAAAACAGGTGGAGGTAGCATCATGGACATGAGTACTACTGCAATCTCTAGTGGTTTTCTTATGCTCGTGGACCTTCTTTAATTTTAACATTTAAAATGTGAGAAGAAAATTTGAACAGGAAAGGTTCCAACATTCCATTTTAATTGCATGAAGGAGAAATGAAAAATTATTAGACTCATCTCATCCATTTTTAGAGAAAAAGAAAGAGACACATTGATACAAAGCATAAAAATCATAATTATTTCTTATTAGAAAGATGGCACTCCCCTCAAGATGGATTTTTCACTTTTGTTGTCAAGTCTCTTTCATAAATTTCTAGTAACGTGCAAATGCTACAAAACCAAAAATTCAAAATTGAGAGACACTCACCTTCTTACCATCTTAAGCCTCTTGAGGTATTGTATCTTTAACACTGGTTGTCAGAGATATATTAAGAATATATTGTAGTAGAAATAACTTCATCCTAATGCTCATTGGAAAAATTAATTTGTGTGAAGCATGCATCCTTCAATTTTCATGATTGATTGGTTTTTTCGTTCTTCTACTTAATTATATTGTGGAGTGTATCTGGTTTTGTTTTGCATAATTGTGCCTTGTTGTCACCAAAATTCTATGAAATATTTGTACCTATGTTCTCCTCGTTTGTATGACCAGAGTACTTTCAGAAACTTGGCACTTTTCTTTTATGCTTTTGCTTTGAACTCTTTGGAGTTTGAGAAAGTACCAAACATACTTTTAAGAAAATAAATCCATATTCTCTTACTATAGTCATCAATAAAGGTCAAAAAATAAATACTTCCACCAATGGATTGTGTTTGCATTGGTCCAAAAATAGTATGGACTAGCTCTAAGGGTTAGTCTGTTGTATTGGAAGATGTGGGAATGCTCTCTTTTATGCTTTCCAAGAATACAAATTTTACATTGACAATCTTATTCATTCATAATAGGAAAATCGATTACCATATAAGGTTTATGAAGAAGACTAGGACTCTTGAAGGAAATATGACCATACCTAGAATACTATAATTGTGACTCATCTATTTGTGTAACATTGTGTGAAAACGAAGATAAAAAATGTGTACTTATGAGAATCAAGGGAAATATTATTTCTTGGTTTTTCCACTATTGGATATAAGTTTTCTACTAGGGCGTTTACCATTAATATAACAAGTTGTCCCTTGAAATATTAAATCATATCTGTGTTCCATCAATTAACAGACACTCATGCGATTTTGCTTCAGGTGTGAAATGTAATAAATGTCATATATATTTTGTTGTTGATTTTGTTTAGTAAGAACAAGTACAATATCTTTCCCCTCAACTTTTATATAACAATGATCACCAAAAGTAATTTCAAATTTGGTAGAATCATCAATGTAAGAAATCATATTTTTGATACGTATCGTATGGTTATTGCAACCATTGTCCAACAACCAGAGGTCCTTGTTGTAATTGTCTTTAAAAACATCAAAGGAAAGAAATATGGCTCTAGAGGAAGCTCCTTCATTGTTGAAGATATGGACATTTCCTCTGGGTCCATCTAACTATTTTTTCCAGCATTCATGTTCATAGTGTCCAAATTTCTTACAGTAATAAAACTCCACATTAGATTTCTTGCTCCATTTTCTGCTTCTCTGTGTCTTGTATTTTGAGGTTCTCATCTGTCCTCATTTTTCTCATGTGAATCTTGTTGTTATATAATGTTTTTTCGTAGATATTCTTGTGCCTCTTCCTTGCTTGTTTTTGCCTCTATATCCTCTACCTATCCCTTTTCTGAGAGATACTTGTGCCTTCAAGGCTTGTTCTAGAGATCCTTCTTCGATGTTAATTCTTGTTTCATGTGACAAAAATGATTGAATCAACTGACTCACTAACAATCTTGTAAGATATTTCTAGTGCAAAATGGTTTTTACAACCATTTGAAAATTCTTGTATAGGCGTAAGAGGACTTTTTTAACAATATTTTGATCTACAATTGTTTCACTAATAAGCCTCATTTGATTGAAAACGCTCATGAATGTAGTCATGAATTGATCAACATTCTCTATGTTAGCCATCTTCAAGGCTTTGAACTCAGTCCTCCATGTCTACAATTTAAGAGTACAAACTATAACATTACCCTGATAAGTAACTTTAAGAATATGCCAAGTATCTTTTGTTGTTGTTGCATGAGTTATTTAGTTGAAGATAGAATCATCAACTGAATATGGATCCAACACTTGGCTTGGTGCTCTTTCTTTTTATATTTAGCAGCATTCTTTCTCCGATATTACTCATTGCTGCTAATGTTTCTTGGGTCGGCTCTACATAGTTATTTTGCATGGTATCCCAACATTTTTAGACTTACAAAAATATATTCATACATAAAAACCAAAATTCATAAATTTTTCCAAATAAAATCAATATTTAGAAAAAAACTCTAGAAAAAGCTATCATTTAAAATATGGTCACCACCTTTTTTTTTTCCACTACATTTTTTCAAATAAACAATACCGTTAATTAAAACCCTTTTTAATTTCTCTAATAAAAAAATTCCTTTAAATAAATCTCCAAATGGAACAAGACCAACAACTAATATAAATAATGCCTTTTTCTACCAATGAACAAGGGCCCTTTCGAGTAGACCTTTTTCTTTGAAGTCTATTATTATAAACAAAACACAAAAAAACACTTCACTTTCATAAGATCATCGAGGAAGTAAACATCAAACGTAATGAACTTTGTGCTCACCTTTACGAAGACGCGTTCACGTTTTCTTCAATTTTCGGGGGACGAGCCATCGAAATTGGAAAACTTTTGTGCGTTTGCAGCGAACAATAGCATCTTCGGTGCCTTTTGGGGTGCGATGATTAGGGAAATAGACGCACTGTCTCTTGTTTCTGGGATTACGGTTGTCTTTCAGATTTAACCAAAAAAAATCCCAGTGGGTTTCTTCTTCTGACGTTTCTTTCTCTTGCGCGGCGGCCACTTCTCTCTGTTCACTCCGCAATCTCTGTAAGCAAACAAATTTCAAATGTTGCTCTTCAATGTCACCATTGGGTAAACGATTGCATTAATAATTACATTGTTTCTGTTTAAACTAAATAAATATTCTTTTGACCACGCCATTGTCTTGATTTCTGTATCTGCAAACCATTTGAAGGTCTATATTCACTTCTCCACTCTAAACATCGAATTCTATGTAATTTCTGCAATAATCTCATCATTTAATCAACTCCTTCATGCCATTGGTTGTATACATTATCACTTCCATAGAATGTGGTGGTTTAATTTATTATAGCAATTGATTTTTTATCTCGGTTATAGTTGTTCTAAAGGTTAAATTGCAATTGATTTTTTTATCTTGGTTATAGTTGTTCTATAGGCTAAATTTATCTTTTTCATTGTTTGATCTAAAATGTCTGGTATACTTTATTAGTGTCGTTAAATTAAAAATAGCAACAAGTTGGACAGGAGACCAATCATTGTTAATAGAAATATATACAAGGTAGAGAAGGGGCCAATGTATTGGAAACTTGAAGAGTGTCATTAAGCTCAAAACACAAAATCACATTGTGTTTTACTTAGCACATAAAAAGTTACATATATAGGTGTAGATTACTATTCCTAGAAAATAACATTTGAAGAAGGTGGATATATGACTCAATCACAACTCAAATACAACTTAGATACAAGTTACACATGTAGGAAATTAACTTCTTCTACAATAACATGTCATAACTCATCATGACAACTTGTGAATCAAATGACACATGAAACACATAGAACAATTACTTCCAACACCCTCGGTTAATGCTTACATGTAACAAATATTGAAATTACATATTATAACAATAACACTTAACTCTACCTAGTTGGTCATCATTAGCATTTAAAGCCACTGTGGAATCTCATAAACAACACTCTTTCTTCACCACCACATCTCCGAGCTATCACTCTACCTCCATTTGAAATATAAATGCATCTGACCATGGGCAATCTTCATATTGAATCATTTTGTGGAATCGCCACCATCTCTTGAATATATATCCTTCTGCTATATTCACCAGTTATCTAGGATAACAGTCTAGATATTGAATGTCTTCAGTAGTGAATTATACAACTTGGTCTTTTATAAAAATAACTTGTAATGATGCTCCTGTGATGAGTCACATTGGCTTCATCTATTCTTTATGGTTCTGCATCATATTTTATTCATAAGTAAAGACACAAAAAAAATATTAGTTCTTCTTTTTAGAACAACTTGAGAAGTGGCGCTAGTGGTTCCTCATGACTATCTGATTATGATGAGTCTTCTAAAATGGCTATATTAACAACTTCTTTTCCCTGTAAAATGTCCATTACATTGGTTCTACAATTCCATGTAATGTGTCCATATTTATGACAATAGAAGCATTCAGTTGAACTCTTCGTTTTTCTCATATTATCGTTAGGAAATAGTGAAATTTAATGTGAAACACTAATAGCTATGCATCGTGTATTTGTCCTTCTTTCTTTATCTAAAAGTGATGCTATCATTCCTTGTAATGACTGAGAGGACATTTGACTCAATGTAAACAAGACATCGTTATATTTAGGAGGTAAACTATTTAATAGAAGTGGGTTATCATCTATGGTATATACCTAGGCACTAATTTTGGTTAATTTCCTAAAAAGGACATTAAATCATAAATATTATTAGATAAAAGTGTCTCATTATCCATTTTATGATTAAAGAGTTGTAATTTTAGAAAAAAATTGCATTTATATCTTTTTCCCCAAATAATTTACTCCATTGATCCCAAATTTCTCTAAATAATTTTGCTAAATCAACCAAACACAACTAAGTGTCCAGAAAATCCAATCCAATAATAACCTTAGCCTTGTCTCCCTGTTCTTCCATTCAACTAATTGCTTGGCTTAAGTAAGTTCTTTCTCGGTTCCTTTTTCTATACTCTACAAACCCTTATTCATCAAGTGCATTTGTATTTTAACTTTACATGTATGAAAATTGATGCCATTAAATTTCTCTAAATGTGAAGAATCCATATCTACAGAAACGTTGTCACGTCTTTGCAGCAGCAGTGGAAATGCTCGATGTATAATGTTCTCAGGGTTTGTTGTCATCACCATCCATATTTTATCGATTGTTTAATGCATAAATGTGAACAATCCATATATAGAGAAATGTTGTTACCTCTTTGCAGCAACAGTGGAAATCAATCTTTTGGGCTTGTGCAGCAAACCCAAATCCATTATCGCCAATTGTATGGGTTAATCATTCATTATAATATGCTACCTTCTCTGATCCTTTTGTCACATACATTTTCTACTCATGAAAGAATCATCCAATCAATGATGACAGAAGAAGAACCATGGGTAGATTATCATCATCGATCCCATCTTCCAGATCACATAAAATGTTTTCCAATTGAACTAAATCACCCTCCACTTGTTGATTTCCTTTCGAATCTTGTATTTATAGACACAGTCGATTCCTAAAGAAACTTATCAAATATCGAAGAAAGAATTTCTATCAATATTTTGACCAAACCTAGAATTGTAGAAAACATCCATGTTGGCAAATCTTGTTCTCCAACTGAACTTGAAACTTACCATGCTCTTTGTCATGAATTCTGTGATATATTTGCTTGGTCATATGAGGAAATGCCAGGTATTGATTCTAGTAAAGTCAAATATGATATTAAAATGTATCATGATTTTAAATTGGTACGAAAGCACCTCCGTCCTGTTCATCTGAAGAAGGTTGTTTCCATAAAAGCAGAAGTTGAAAAACTTTCTCATGATGGTTTCAGTTACCCCATTCCTCTTACCGATTGGGTTTTCAATCTTGTTCTTTTCATGAAGAAACAAGGAATAATACAAGTGTGTGTTGATTAGAGGGATGTTAATAATTCTTATCCAAAAGACAAATATCCCACTCCCTTTATCGACCAGATAATTGATGACTGTGCCATATGTAAAATATCCACCTAGAAGACCAATATAAAACTACTTTTATTTTTCCCTAGGGAACATTCACATATAGGAAACTCCCTTTTGGTTTAAAGAACATTGGGGCAGCTTTTCAGAGGGAAATGAATTATGCATTTCAAGACATCAAACACATTGTTCAACCCTATCTAGATGATTTACCTACTCATTCATGGAAATGGGTTTATCATCTAGAACATCTGAGAGTTATATTTTTACGTTGTCGACACTACAAAATTCAACTCAATCCACATAAATGAGTGTCTTGCATTGGTTCTAGTCATTTTCTTGGTTTCGTAGTGTCTAAATAATGAATTCAACTCAACCATTTGAAGTTTAATGCAATTCTTATTTTGGCTCCACCTTCCAATCTACTACAGTTACATAGACTCCAAGGCAAGGTGAAATTTCTAAGGAGGTCCATTGCCAACTAGGTCAAAATGGCTAAAGTATTTTCTCATATTTTGAAAAAGGGGATTCCCTTCCATTGGGACTAGGTTGCACAAGCTTCCTTTGATGCTCTCAAAGATACCCTGATTCTAGAAACATTAATGTATGCCCGTAATTATCATAATGACTATTTCCTATACCTCACTGCTATATATACAACCATTGCCATGGCTTTGGTCCAAGAAGAAGATGGGACTGAACATTCGATCTATTATTTGAGTCGCAGTCTCAATGATATGGAATTTAAGTACTCTTATGTTGAAAAGATAGCTTTGGCTACTGTTCAAACTGTACAAAGATTTTGTCACTATATCATGCTCTGAAAGACCACTATCATTTTTTATTACAACCCTATGACATACATCTTGTCATGAGAATTGTTGGGGGGGGAATATTTGAAATGGATAGTCATTTTGTAGGAATTTGATTTGGAATTCATCAAATCCAAGTCAAAAAAATCTCTAGTCTTTGTTGAACTTCTTTGCAACCTTCCCTTTGCCAACATTGATTTGACAATGAAACCATCAAATCCAGATGAGTCTCTATTTCTGATTCATCATCTGACCCTTGGTATGGAGATATAGTGATCTATCTCCAAACGCAAACTTTTCGGCCTAATACCTCTCGCTTGCAACAACGACATATTCGATATCAAGCCAAAGATTATTTGATCATTGGTGACACCCTTTACCGTTGTGGTATCAATACAATTTTATGGAGGTGCCTCACACATGAGGAAGCTAATAAATTTTTGAATGATTGCCATTCTGGTAATTGTGGTGGACATTTATCTGGATATGCTACCACACAAAAGATTCTCTGTGTTGGTTACTTCTGGCCAACCATACTTAATGATTGCATTATTGATGTCAGAAGTTGTCATGCATGCCAGGTTTTTTATTGTAATACTTGATTTCCACCCACACCATTGCATCCTATCTTCGTTGTTGGACCATTTTCAAAATGGGGCACTGATTGGGCAATCAACACGCTATGTCTCTCATGTTGTAATCTTGTCACTCATGTAGCAGTCATGTAGCAGACCAGTAGAAATTTGTTTTCAAGATTTTCCTTGCCTAAATTCACTCAAAATTCATGGTAAAAGTAGTTTTATAGACTATCAAGGCTCTGAGGCCACCTTGGTTGAGATAAGTTTTTGTTAGGCTTTCATTTAGCTCTTATATTTCTTACTTCTTGATTGTTGATTTTTGAAAATTAGTCTATATTCCTTTTTTGCAATTTACATTAAGCAAGTTTGATTTCCTTTTTGCAGGAGTACTCTACGAATTTCCTTTCTTACATAATAGAATATATCTCATTTAAATTTCATTTCCTTTCTAGGAAGATAGATTATATTTTCTTACTTGTCATTATGCTTTACATGTTTGCAAAGAGAATAGATTTTGTTCCTACCATTTAATTTCCAAAGTAGAATATATTTCCTTATCATTATTTATCTTTTGCAGCTTAGGATTGGCTGCTTAATAGATCTTTGTGCATTTGAATTTGTTTCATTTCCTTCTTTCACTTGCATCAAATGGATTTAGTCTAGGAAGAGGAAGGTGTTTATTTCACATATAGTGTCATCCCCTCTTAAGTTCGGACGAATCCCAGGTTGATAATTTAAGTCAATAGACTCAAGATTTGCAACATTCTTGTTGCAACACTAGGGCTCATTAATTACCATTAGAATTTAAGGGTCGTATTGAGAATGATCAACCTCAGTCATTGAAGGAAGTCATTAAGAAGTTGAAATATTGTTACAAGCAATCGAAGTGTAAGACAAATTCCCAGTAGTGTTAGAAAGGAAGGACAAGACTAAAGGTAAATGGCCATTGAAGAAAATAACACCTTAGGATGCAAGGGAGAAAGAGAATGTTGTTCCCTTTAATAAGTTTAATGCAGTTGAGAAGGAACATGGGTTGTAGCTTAAAGAGTAGTTGAATAGAGGCGGTGGCAGGGGACAATTGTAGTCTTAGATATGTGGAAAGGACCATCTCAAGAAGGATTCCTCTGATATTCGGGCAGTAGGCCTCATATGTATAGTTTACATGAGGAGTACACTTGGTGATGTTGGGAAGAGAATTCCTTAGATCTATCGCCTATGAAACATTAGATAATATTCACGTGGATCGCTAGGCATATATTATCGACATCAATGGTAAGATTTGTGATCAAGTTGTTTATATTTTGATTGACCTTATTTATATTTATATTTATCATAACCCTAACCTGGTGGATAAGTGTGGTTTGAGAAAATAAGTGTATGAAAAGTCTTGTTCAATGCAGTTGGCTACATGTACTAAGAAGAAAGTTCATGATTGGGTAAGAGCTTGTGCATTTGAGTTGAATGATATGCCTACATTAGCGCATCTTAATGTACTTCCATTGGGGTCATATAGTATTATTCTAGGTATGGATTGGTTGTATCTTCATTGGACTAAGGTGGATTGCTATGAAGAGTCCATTGAGTGTCTGGATGACAATGTAGAGCAAAGAATCTTGTAGTGGAAGAAGAAGGAAACATCAGTTATAATGGTTACAACTATGTAGCTAAAGTGTAGGTGCATAAAAGTGTATGTATTATTTTCAATTCATATCTCTAGTGATAAAGGTAAGGATGATGAGGATGCATAAGTATTGAAGAGGTATATGGTCTTACAGCAATTTCAGGATGTATTCCCAGTAGAGATTTCAGATTTTCCTCCTCACGGTGAAGTGGAGTTTTCTATTGAGTTGGTACCATGGGTAGTACCGACTTCAAAGGAACCGTATAGGATCAACACTCCAGAGTTAGTGGAATTAAAGTTTAAATTGAAGGAAATGATTGACAATGGATACATAAGGCCAAGTTTATCACCTTGGGGTCAACCAATGTTGTTTTTGAAGAATAAGGATGGTACTCTTAGGTTATGTGTTGATTAGAAGAAGTTGATCAAGGTGGTGAACTGGAATAGGTATCTCTTCTACAGGATTGATGATTTGTTTGACTAGTTGAAGGCAACAACAATGTTCTCAAAGATTGACCTGAGATCTAGATATCATTAAGTACACATCAAAGAAGAAGACATCTACAAGAATTCTTTCCAGACCAGGTATGGGAAGTATGAGTTTGTTGTATTTCCTTTTGGTTTGACTAATGCTCCAGCTGCATTTATGTGTTTGATGAATAGTGTGCTCCATCATTATCTCAACAATATTGTTATTGTCTGCATTGCTGATATATTGATATATTCTAAGAATGAGGAAGAGAAAGCCTAATGCTTAGAAGCGGTATTGAGATTTCTAATAGAGTATGAGTTGTATGCCAATCTTAGTAAATGCAATTTATTTTAGATAGAGTTATCATGGAATAGGCACCTCCTAGGAATGTGGATGAGGTCAGATAATTCATGGGATTATTGTGTTATTAGAGGAGATTCATCATAAGTATTTCATAGGTTTCCTATCTTATTACATCATTGTAGAGAAAGGGAAATAAATTTGAATGGATAGAAGAATGTGTAGCAAGTTTTGAGTAGTTGAAGAAGTTGTTGAGCAATCCTTCGGTTCTAAAGATTGAAATACAGATAAAGTGCTTGTAGTATATACATGTTGTTGCAAGAGAGGAAATGGTGGAGTTATGATGGAGAAGGGACAAGTGGTATGCTACAAATCAAGGAAACTAAATGAGCACAAGAAAAATTATGTGACATGTGATCTTGAGTTAGCAGTGATCATGCATGCATTGAAAATGTGGAAGCACTATCTTCCTGGAAGGAAGTTCATTCTTATGACTTATCATAGTGGGTTGAGGTACTTTTTTGACGAACATAATATTAATGTCAGGGAAGCTAGGTGGTTGGCCACCCTTAGTGAGTTTGACTTCGAGATTACGTTCATTAAGGGAAAAGAGAATAGGGTTACAAATGCTCCTAGAAAAAGAGTCTGGGTAAATCAAATAACAAATATGATTTCATATGGGATGGATTTACATCATAAAATCTTACAAAAACGGAAGCAGGATGACAGGTATGGCGCCTTAGGAACAGATTATAGTAGTAGGGTATAATTGAGTAGGATGTGGATTATTATCTCACGATATATGGTTTGGTAATATTTATGGATAGGATATATGTGTTAGACAACAATGATCTCAAGAAGCTTATCTTGCAGGAATTTTATGTTAAGTCATATTGAAGTCACCCGGAACGACATTAGATTGGCAATGGTGAACAAATCCTACTATCAGTTGAATTTAAAGAAAGAGGTAGTTGATTTTGTTGCAAGGTGTTTGGATTGTAAATAGGTAAAATGTTAGGTTCCTATAATACTAGTGATTCCCCCATTACTATTGTCATATTTTCCCCTTATTGTTATTCTTGTGCCCCTGTTGTCCCCATATTGTTATTATTGAGCCCCATAGAAGCCCGCTATTGTTATTTTTGTGTGCTTATATTATTATTGTTATGCCAACAATAATTATATTGTGACCCCTTAGACTCCTATGTATAGAAAGGATGTTTTTTCATTTGAATCATCCAAGAATTGTTCATTTGTGTAATGTAAAGGAGGTTTCCTACTTGAAGAGGCTTATTTTGAAGTTGTTGATCTATATTTTCTTCTATTCTATGAGTTGGTTGCATAACCTTTGGTATCAAAGCTTGATATTGAATCTATTGTATCTTTGTAATTGATCCAATAATTTGTCAATGATGGGAATGGGAAATTTATCTTTAATAGTGAGCTTGTTGAGCTCCCTATAATGTAGACACATGCACAATGATCCATTCTTATTCTTCACAATTCAAAAGTTGCATGGAAGCCCAAATATTATTGTAAGCAACAAATATTCCATTTTCACTAGAAATTTTTGGAGTGAATTATTTTCTTGTCTCGGTACCCAATTAGCTCATTACTCATATTATCATCCTCAATCTGATGCGAAAATTGAGATGGTGAACAACTGTTTGGAAGGATATATTTGTTTATTTGTATCTGATAAACAAACATAATGTGTCAAATGGTTACCTCTGTTTCAATGGTGGCATAACACTTCCTTCCATACTGTAGTGAAAATGACCACATTTGTGGCACTTTATGGATATCATCCACTGTTAATCTCAACAAATTTAAGAGAAAATTCTAAGGTTCAAGTTGTGGAGTATCACATCGAGCATAAACAACATGTTCTCCAGCTGTTAAAGAATAGCCTCACTTTGGCGCATAATAGAATGAAACAATAGGAAGATTAACATCGCAGTGAAATAATTTTTGATGTAAGTGACTGGGTATTTCTACAACTACAACCATACAAACAAATGTCCCTCAACAAAGATAAACACGATAATAAATTATCACCAAATTATTATGGTCATACAAGATGTTGCAAAACATTGTTACTATGGCATGCAAATTGGAGCTTCCTGCATCTTCCCGAGTGCACCTAGTTTTCTATGTTTCATGCTTATCAAAGGTTATAGGCGACAAACTCCCAGTTCAAACAATATTGCCAAAACTTGAGAAGGAAGGAAAAAACATATTGGAACTTGAAGGAGCCATAAAAAAAACGGTAGATATGAAATCAATTAGTTTCAAAGTATCTCATTAAGTGTAAAAACTTACGAGTTGAAGATTCCACATGGGAAGATGAGAATTTTATACAGAAGCATGCAAAACTACTCAAGCTTCGAGGAAAACACTTTTTTGAAGGAGAGGGGCATGTAAGGTCCCTATAATACTAGTGACTCCTCCATTACTATTGGCAATGTTGCCCCTTATTGTTATTGTTGTGCTCTTATATTATTATTGTTATGTCAACTCTAATTATATTGTGACTTGTTAGACTCCTATTTATAGAAACGAGGTTTTGTCATTTGAATCATCAAAGAATTGTTCATTTTTGTAATGTAAAGGAGGTTTCACCCTCAAAGAGGCTTATTTTGAGGTCACTGATATATATTTTCTTATATTTTGTGAGGTGATTGCATAACATAAAAGTATATTTTAAGCACCGAGGTAGCTTATTATAGCAGATTTTGATTCCAAAGTGGAAATGGAAGGTCATTTCCATGGATTTCATCACAGGGTTTCTGATCACATCTAAAAAACATGATTCTATCATGGTTGTGGTTGACAGGTTGACTTAAGTAGCTCACTTCATAGTGGTTAAGGCTACATATTAAGCTAGTGAGGTAGCATAGGTTTTCATCAAAGATATAGTGTGATTGCATGGTATTCCTAATAATATTTCATCATATAGAGATGAAAAGTAAAATTCCAGGTTTTGGAAAGACTTATCTATAGGTTTGGGTGAGAAGTTGGCCTTGCGCACAACTTATCTTCTCTAGACATATGGATAGATAGATAAGGTAAACAATATTTTGTAGGAAATTTTGAGAATGTATGTTCTTCATCAACAATGGAAGTGGGAAGAGTATCTTCCACTCGTTGAGTTTCCTTACAACAACGTGTATCAGGAGTCAGCGAGGATGACTCCTTTGAGGCACTTTACGGTCGAAGTTGTAATGCTACTATCAACTAGAGTGATCCACTGAATAGGGTGATAGGAGTAGACATGTTGGCAGAGATGGAATAAGAAATATAGGTTATAAAGAAGAATCTAAAAGCAGCATAGGATAGGTAGAAAAGTTATGCAGATCAACACAAGGAATTTAAGTACTTTAAGGTGAAGAAGCATGTGTACTTATGCATCAAGCCTAAGAGGAGCTCCTAGATAATTGGGTCATGTGTGAAGATGAAACCTCAGTATTGTAGGCCTTTCAAGATCCTTGAGAGGATTGGACCAATGGACACAGACTTGCACTTCCTTCGATAGTCAAATTCCATGATATCTTCCATGTTTCATTGCTTAAAGTATACATAAAGGGTGTTGATCATGTGATTGATTGGTCTATATTGCAAGTGGATCTAAAAGGAGAATTCCAATAGGAACCTTAATGAATTTTAAAACAGAAACAACTCATGCCCTAGAACTGAGCAATCAAGCAAGTTAAAGTGTATTATGAGCACTTTGGGCCTGATGAACCTACATGGGTGACAAATGATCACATGCAATATATGTATCCTTCATTCTTTTTCACTGAAGGAAAATGAGTTTTGGTATATATACATATTTATGTATGGTTGTTATTGTAAATATCACAATGAGTTGAGTTATAAAGCAACAATAAGTGGTATGGTTTTCATGTTGATTTTTCTTTACAATAGGTTTTTCATTCTAAACATTGCATCAATCTAAGTTATGAAGCTCCATGGGTAGTATGTTTTGGGATTCAGTGGTCTTGTTGGTTTTAGGTGGCATAAAACACTGAGGTTGGTGTTACCCTAAAGGGGGGGGTCTCTAACAACCCTAAGTTAAAATTTGATGTAATAAAGTTAATCAAGGAAAAAATAAGACCAGTATCATGGGACACTTATTCCAAGCTGAGTGTTGGGGAAAACATCCTAGTGGGGGTTGATTTGGTTTATGATGGTTAAGGAAATTGGCAAAGAAAATGGAAAGGGCATTGAAAAGGAAAACATGCTTTAATTGGAATTTTATTTATGAAAATAATGGAAAATAGGATAAAAGGAAGTTGAAAGGTCACAATTTACACGTGAGGAGGATATTGAGGGAAAACTAGTGGAAATTGAAGAAAATAGAGGCCCCATTGGAAAAAAGGATTCTCAGGATTAGTTCACAGCTTTTGGGTGAGCAATATTTTGTTAGTTCAATGTTGGAGTTCTATCTCTATTCTCTCTATCCTCTCATACTCTTGCACACTTAGAGCATCATTGGATCCATCTAGCATAATTTTTCACACTTAGAGCATCATTGGATCCATCTAGCATCGGATAAAGGAAGGAAAAGGAAAGACAAGAAATCGAAGGGAGGAAAAGATCAAGTGAGGAAGATTTGGATCAATTGGCTAGAGTGGGATTACTCTGCGATTATTGAGTTACATATATGATTTCCTTGCTAGTTTAGACATGCATGGTAAATGAATGTGTGTATTTGGTTCTCATGTTATCATTGGCATGGGATTTTATAGGTGTGACTGTGGTTTTAGCTTTGCCTTTCCATTTCTAGGTAGCCATGGTGTGATGGGGTTGTTTCATTAGTTGAGCTTTGGATTGCCGAATGGATTTGGAATCAGTTGAGCTGGTCTCACGAAAGTTCCCAAGGGCCTAGGAATCCCTAGACTATTAATGTGGGGATTGCGGTGAATATTGAGGGTTGAGATGAGAAAATTCCTAACGGTATTGATGAATAAATCTAGAGGAATCCAAGCTTATTTAGGCCCTAGTGAAATCTTGATCATTTTGGGGGTGATTACAATAAATCCTAGTAGTGTATGTTTTTGTTTGTCCCTATGAATCCTTTGACTAGTAACGGCAAGATTGTGATAAATCCTAGCTGTACAAGTGAGGATTTTGGGCCTAGGAGAATCTTGACTAGTTTTGGTGAGATTATAACAAAGCCTGAGGAATTGCTAGATGATTTGTTGTGAGTCCAACATTTATGCTTGGAATATGGCATGAAGGTGATTGGATGAAAGAAAGATTTGGTTCAGCCCAATATATGGTCTAGTGGTACATGGAACTTCGTGACTTGGTTGCCTTTTGCATATGCTAATAAGAGCTCTCTTCCTCCTGTATTTCATGAGTATTTATACTTCTTATTATGTAGCTTTCATGATTGTTCTATCATTGTTATTATTCTCCTCATATGTTGGTTATATCCATGGTTTTATGACAAACTTTAGTTGTTAATCTTATCATGTTTTTATTAGTAAATGAATGGTTAATGAATGCATGACCTAATATATTGTATTTTCACTATTATGAGATGGAAGCAAACCTTATTAGTGATTTTCAAATAAGTATGAGACGACTATGTTCAATTAAGTATTTATGACATATAAGTGACATGTTCACCATGTGTTTCATCAAATTTATGTCATGGTCAGGCCTTTCTAGGTCAAGTTCTGGTCTAAGTTTTTACATTAATGAATTTTTCGTTGTGCCATTCATCATTCTAGAAAGTTATATCAAGTTCTGGGTAGAGGTATGGATCCTAGCCTTAAAAAAGTGGCTCAAATCTCAAGGTCTCATGCACAAAACTGAGTAATTTAGACTGCAGTCACTAGGAGGTAGGGTTATCCATGTGACTTGAGGCTTAAAGTCTTTGGATTTCCTTTTTATGCAGGTGATTGGGTGTCTATGTCAGTGAAAAAGAATGTTAGATTAGGGTTTAGGGACCTACAGTGATTGTTTAGCTCTTGGGGTTCCTGTAGTTCCTAAGGAAGGTCAGTAAAATTTATGTTTGTCGATTCCACTTGCATAATTGTACCTAGGAGGTTAAGTCACATCATAGTAAATCTTCGTCACATATTTACCTCTATGGACCAATGAACTTGAGTAAGTTTGGGAGGAGGGTGTTATGGAAATTTAGAATGTATGAGTGTTCTCTCATTTGTATTCATATGGTCACTATATTTAATATCACTAAAAAGGATGAGACACTTTAGGTGAATCAAATAACATATATATTCATAATTGGTATCTTGTTGTATCTAAAAGTCTCATGGAAAGACATTTTGCAAGATCTTCATGTAGTTAAAAGGAGACATTTAGTGAGTTGTTCAAGTAGTTGCAAGGTGTAAATCATCCCCCAAACAAACTCATTTATTAGTCATCAAGACAATTTATAGATATTTGAGAGGCACAATGGAGTATGGTTTGTGGTATCCAAAGGGCAATTTTTTTTTCATTAATTTCATACACAGATTTCAATTGAGTCAAAAGCATAAATGAGAAGAAGAACACAAGTGTAGGTGCTTTCTTTCTTTCTAACCACTTAGTGACATCGTTGAACAAAAATAAAATGTATATTGCCCTTTTATACCATTGAAGTTGATTTCATAGTAATTGCAGGAAGTTTCATTCATATTTTGTGGATTACATTAACACTATAGGACATGAAGGTAATGTATGATAAGCCTATTCCCATTATTTGTGACAATACAATCACTATCAACATATCCAAGAATCTGGTTCCTCATTCCAAGAGAAATCATACTCACAACGGGTATTATTTTTTAGAGAACAAGTAGCTTATCCGTTTGTGAATATGGAATATATCTCAAGCATAGAAGAAGTTACTGGTACCTTTTTGAAGCCTATTGCATGAGAACATTTTCTGTATTTAAGGAATAATATGGGAGTGATGTCTCACTCTTCTCTTCACCAATTTTTCTTCAAAACCATAGAGAGTAGTTATCTCCATTAATACATGGTGACTATAATGTTTGATACCAATAAGAGAGAAAAACCTCAAGGGATGTATTCACACTAATTGAAGAAGTACATTCTTAAAGGGGATCACTCAAACAAAAAAAATAAAATAGTGATGGTGTCTACTAAAATGAATTAGTCCCAACCTTGACAGGGTCATCTGAGTGACACATCAAGCTTCTTTATTAGACAAGTCCATAGGCACATTAGATTGGCCAAAGAAAAATCATGAGCTTGTTATCAGGGTTCATGGGGACTATGGTCAAAGAGGGAGTAACCCAAACCCCTGTCCATTATTCTTAAAGGTGGATAATGAACAAGCACTGTAAACAAAGTGTCCTTAGTCATAAACCACATAGATGGAGAGTGATCAAACTTTAGTGAATTTCCAGCATGATAGGGTGAGTGTTTCCAAGTAGTGGTGTTGCAATCAATGACCAACCAATGCTTGGTGGTGCTTCCATCAATGCCAATGGGGCATGTTGTTAATAGTTTATTTCCATTAATGTAAAGTTCCACTCATTGATGTCGTGTGAATTTTAGGGGGACACTGATAAGTGTGTTATCATGGTTGTGTTGATGTGGTTTATTTTCTAGCTTGATGTTAAGCATGAAGATAATATCTTTGAAGTCCTTTATTCTTCAATTCCTTAGCTATAATAAGAACATGTTGTGGTGAAATCACAACCCCCCATTTTTTAATTTATTATCTTCATAATAATAATGGGGACCCTTTATGTAAATGATGGTTATGCCGACCTTTTGGTTTAGTATGCAAAATTTTTGTGAAATTTTCCTTTTCATCATATTTTTATTCTAATTCTTTCATTTTGTTTGATTTTTCGCTGGCTGTCCATCGATTCTCATTTCATCTCATTTGGAATCATGGCTTGCAAACAATACTCATTCAAAATTTCAATAATTTTACCGCGTACGCTACAAAATGTACCACATGTATATTACTTTGATTTTTGTATATTAATTAATTTTATGTAAATATTAATTTTTAAATTATTTTATTGTTAATAATCTTAAGCATCGAAATCAAGATGGTATAATAATTAAATATATATAATATAACCAATTGTAATGTATCATTCAAAAATTTAAAAATAAATAAAAATATTTTTCTAGGTTTCCGAGGTTTATTCTAATTCCAATTTAAAAAAAAAATAGAAGATACAAGATCCCGAGAACCTTATTTATAAGCATATATAGTTTTTCTGATGTAGTTATTAGTCCCTGCCTCCAGCATAGCAGGGATTATAGCGTTCGGTCGAACATTTGACCGCTATTAATTCATCAGTTGACTAGATTTTTTTCCGCCTATATTTTAACCAAAGTTTGACACTGACAATGTCATTCACTGAAATTTTAACCAAAGTTTTTCTTTGAAAAATATTATACCTCTTATTACATCCTACACGTGGCCCGATATGGAAATATTGTGGTAACTTTTTTATATACAAAGTTTTCTGCCACCCTGCATTCTAATTACAAAGTTTGTTTATGTCCAAAAAAAAAAATGTTGCACTTCATTTTATATCCAAAGTTTCATTATAATTATATCCAGCTCTTGCATGTGTGCCATCTGCCTTGGTGCATCTTCCATTGTTCACCATATGTTCGCCATGGTTTTTCACGCACCATTTTTCATGGAAATTGTCCATAAGGATCGAAGGAGAAACAGTCAGGGTACGGAACCCTACCTCTGCTCAAGGGAAAAACAATCCAGAGGTGCAAAGCTGCAATCTTGCAGAAAAATTGGCGAGAGGCGCAAAGTTGCATTCTTGTAGAAAGCAATATCTATAAGAAATGTAAGAAATATATGTAATAGCTGCCACAAAATATATGGAAAAAAGGTTGCAATTTTGCAGAACACAATAGCTACATGAAGCTGCCACAAAAAAGAAAAGGTTAGATAGAAGCTGCAATTTTACAGAAAAAGGAGCTCGAATTTTTAGGTAATTTGAAAAATTTGAGAATTTCATTTTAAGTAAATGTTACACCTCTACCTAAAACTGTATTTTCTACAATAATATTGAATTTTCATGAAAACTGTATTTTCTACAATAATATTGAATTTTCATGAAAATTTTCTCTAGAGATTTCTAAATTTGAGATTAGATATTTTGCTCATATTTTCATTTTGATAAACTTTCCAAGAATCCAATAACATTAAAAGCAACCCTAGTTTTATATGTCTTCAGTTCATACTTGCAGAGAAAAGTTGAAACTTGTAAAAAACAATCACAAATTAATGATGGGGAGATGGTTTTTGGAGATTTAGGGCAGATGGAATTGCATTTAGTTCTGGTTTTAAAATTTTTCCTTACCTTGGAGAATCCTTTCTAGTTGTTGAAGCACTTCAAGGGATTCAAGACCAGAGATATAGCCACCGCATTCCCCCATTGTTTTTCTTTGTGCTGCTCTCTGTAATAACAAGAAAGCCATGGCAACCGTCAACATGGTAGCAGCCGACGCCATAATCAAGCCGGTCATGCAATTGTTGAAGTATGTTATTATAATGAATAGTAGCTGCCAGATTCTTCAAACTGGCTTGAGACGTATGGAAAGCCTTCTACAAGATATCAGAGTCTTCATCCGAAATCAATAGAAAGAGCCCCCAGAGATGAAGATTTGGTTGCAATTTCTGCAAAATTCGCTTACAGAGGCAGAAATCCTAATCCATTAGTGGGGATGATGCCAAAGGTGTCTTGACTGTGTCGTGTGCAAGCCAAGGAGACTGTCCGAACAAATAGGAGCATGGAAAGCTTTTTTTAATCATCTTTTGCAACGTTTTGCAAGTGACTGGTATGACCACCTTGGTTTTTCAAGCAAGGCCATCATCACCCATCTGGTCGGCCAGGTCATCAAACTGTTGGAAGGGGTTATTAACAAGGAGTATAACTGTCAGATTCTGAAAACTAACTTGAGGCGTATGGAGAGTCTTCTACAGGATATTACGACCCTGTTTCAAGATGAACCGGATATTACCAAACTTTTCCCAAATTAAAAGAGAGAGCCCTTGAAAATTGTGAAGAACTGGTTACAATCACTACAAAATTCTCTTACCGAGATAGGAGCTCTGCTCGATCGCTCCGCACGAAGCCTTTGATTTAATGGCCAAAAATTCCTCAACGAAGATTCCCAAAGACACGACGGAGGCATGCCATTGCATCGCCCTCGGCTCCTCCTCACCACAAATTGATCGAGTCGAATAATCTGTTGACCTCCCTGTTCCAGAACCAATGATCTCCCTTCCAAATTACCCTGTGACCTCCATTTCCCAAAATTTATACTGAGTGAACATCATATTCTTCGAGTATCATGACTCTTCGGACACTTCCGCCACCATAGCTCATGCGACAGGACTCGTGGGACAATTCCGCCATCGCTGTCTGTCCCAAGTAAACCCTGTGCAGCGAAACGTGTTGAACAATGTGAGAACTTTCTAGAAAAAATTTGAAACAAGCGACACTCACAAGGATGCATGTGGAGTACGTGTATCACTTTCAATTAGAATTAAAAAGGCAATTAGAATAAAAAAAGTAATAATAAGATTGTTTAACCTCTGATTTAATGAATTATAAATTATAATTAAAACTATTTTCCACCACCTATATATATTACATGTGGTTTTTGGTGATCCAAGTGGATGTTGGTGGCCACCCACCTATCCCATTTGGACCCCCGCAACTATCTCTCTCAGTTTTTCAGTTTCCATAATTGTAGCACAATTTACTATTTTTAGCAGTTTTTTCTGGTCCTGAACTTCCGGAGCTGTTTTGAGGCCCTAAACGACATTTTTTGGGAAATCTGGGGGAAACATGGGTCCACGGACCGATGTTTCTCTTCCCAAAGTGGTAGCTCTCGGATAGATTTTTCTAACAAGCTATCATACGCATCAAACGAAGATCCTATGCCAAAGTTACGACCCCGGGAAATTGATGTACCAATTTACCCAAAACGAGGCCCACAATTTGGCGTTTCATCTTCTAGGGTAGGTTTTGGAATGTGAAGGGTTTTCCATTGTTTATCAACAATAAATAGGCCTTCGAGCCTCATTGTAATACAGTTCGGAACAGTTCAGAGGCATGTAGCCGCACATCTCTTCTCAGAGATAAGCTACCATCGCCCTAGCCGGTTTATTTCCAATTCTGGTTGTAAGCATATTTCAGTATTTTCCATTAATGAAATGAAGCATTATTTCCGCTGCATCTTTGTGTATATGGTTATCTCTGTATTTTATTGTGTTCCTGTTTAAATACGGATCAGTGGTATCGGAGCGGTCTTCCTTTTCTCTATTTTTCTTTGCATGTCCCCAATGAGGTCAGGATATAAGGAGTTAGGGCTTGAACTGGTCAAACCTTTGCAAGACCAGCCTTGAAAATCCTGACGGCCTCCCATGGCGGATGAGAAGAAAGACGATGGGGCAGGAGATCCTATCAAAATCTTGCTTGAAGAAGTGCTTGAGCAGCAAAGGAACGCGGTGATGGATAGCTTTGTGCAGATCCTTCAACGACTACCTAGAGGCGACGCATCGGCTTCCAGCAGCTACTCTAGAAATGCCACGCCCTTTAAGGTACAAGTTAATTTTGAAATCCTCATTTTTGAGGGTCAGATAGACGCAGATGTTGTAGATAAATGGTTAAATCTGCTAGAGGGTTATTTTTCTATTCATGAATTTTCGAGTGAGGAAAAGATTGTTTTCACTCTTCTCAAAGCAGCCCCCTACGTCAAGGATTGGTGGGAAACCTACTGTGAGTAGAAGGATGAAAGCACAGGCTCACTATTTTCAACCGCACCAACTTGGGATTCATTCTGAGATGCCATCAAAGAGCAGTACTACCCTGGCAAAAGTTATGAGGACAAATACATCAAATGGACTACACTGCGGCAAGGACGGGACCAAGATGTGCCTGAGTTCGCAAACATTTTTCACACCCTTCGCACACAGTTGGGTATCAAAGATTATGAGCTGCATCTGGTACTCAAATACAGCGACTGCCTAGACAGATACATCCAGGAAGAGATGGAGTTCTTGAACATCTCCTCACTCGGCACATCATACTGATACGCTGTCAAAATCGAGCAAAAGTCCAAACAGAAGAAGCGAGACTTTGGATCTGCAAATCAGAAGACCAAAGGACAAAGTCAAGGCGGGGTGACCCAAGACAACCCGTCGAAGCCACAAGAAAAGAACAACACCACGAAGCCGAAGAAGGACACAAGAAAGTGGTGTGAGTTCCACAAGAGTCCCACTCACAACACAAGTGAGTGTTGGACCAAGCAGTCATTGGTGGCTGAGTTGAAGGCTTCCGAATCAGATACATGTTCCGACCCTGAGCCAGAACCCGACAAGGGGAATG
>APFE030263877.1:194117-244924 GCA_000404065.3 Pinus taeda
AGATGGAGGAACTCAATGCAATGGGGACCATTGCTTCCTAAGGGGGGAGGAATGATCCAGGTGGATTTTGGTGGCCACCCACCTATCCCATTTGGACCCCCACAACTATCTCTCTCAGTTTTTCAGTTTCTGTAATTGTAGCACAATTTACTATTTTTAACAGTTTTTTCGGGTCCTAAACTTCCAGAGTCGTTTTGAGGCCCTAAACGACGTTTTTTGGGAAATCTAGGGGCAACATGGGTCCATGGACGGATGTTTACCTCCCCAAAGTGGTAGTTCGCGGATAGATCTTTTTAACGAGCTATCATACACATCAAACGGAGATCGTATGCCAAAGTTACGACCCTGGGAAATTGATGTACCAATTTACCCAAAACGAGGCCCACAATTTGGCGTTTCATCTTCTAGGCTTAGGTTTTGGAATGTGAAGGGTTTTCCATTGTTTCTCAACAATAAATAGGCCTTCGAGCCTCATTGTAATACAGTTCGGAACAGTTCAGAGGCATGTAGCCGCACATCTCTTCTCAGGGATAAGCTACCGTCGCCCTAGCTGGTTTATTTCCAATTCTGGTTGTAAGCATATTTCAGTATTTTCCATTAATGAAATGAAGCATTATTTCCACTGCATCTTTGTGTATATGGCTATCTCTGTATTTTATTGCATTCCTGTTTAAATCCAGATCATTCGGCCTATGTGTTTAAGTAATTTCTCTATATTACTGTATGTGTTTGAATAAACGATTACCGCTCCTTACAGTTCACTTGATGAAAATTCATAATTATTTCATAGTATTAATTTAAGTATCTATAACCAGTCTTTATTGACTATTGCATGGATAAACGACCAGAAGGGTTTGAAAGAGATAAGAGGTGTAAAATCTGAGTACAAATGCCAACCTTTGACTATAAAACAAAACTTAAGTTCCCCAAATACCTAGACTTGAATGGTATTCATTTTATTTTCTGAAAGTCCTCATTCACTGAAAATCTTTGCTTGCATACGCGGCTTCCATTTGTAATAGCTATATGCTTACGTATGGAATTTCAATCAAAGCTCTTCCATCTTGTCTTTCGTGGATGCATTCAAAGGACGACAAATCGCACAGTTTCCATGTTAAAATCCCATAGCATCTATGTTGCAATTACTTTAATTTAATTTAAGGAGAATGAACCAATTCTTCCCGGACGCGGTATCCATTTGAAAAAGACTAGTATCGTTGTGGATTTTGATAAAACTTTGAGGAAACATGTTAGTATCACTGTGGATTTTGATAAAACTTTGAGCAAACATGTTCAGTCTTTTCCTTTTCAATAGAATGAAACATCTTCAATCATGTGTTGTGCTTTGGCAGAAAACTTAAACCAAGTATCTTAAAGAGAACAACTTTCCTTAATAAACAAAGAACCAGATGTCTACAAAGTCCAACCGTGTCGTGAAGCTTGTTTGCCAAGACTAGCACTTCTGAACAAATTCTAAACTTCTGGTTCTCAAAATGTATTTCAGGGATAGTGAACCGTATGGTTTACTAATTTGGCACCTAGCATTTGTAATGTGACGTGTCAGATTAGCCCTTCTTAAAAGATTACATTGGTAATCCCTTCTTAAAAGATTACATGTCGCAAATCTCATAGGAATCTCATCTCACAAAAAAATATTGCATTGAAATATTACATGGCAACTTTTCAAATTACTTTTGAGTCCTTTTTGAAAATAATACTATGCAAAATCACATGTGCATTTAATATAAGGTTCGTTCAAACCTTCAACCCTTCTGCTTTGTGCACATTTACTTTTCGTCCTTCATGCACACTTTCTTGACTTTTCAGATAGAATGGTGGCTGCGGTATTTTACGAAGAAACTTTGATATTTCAGAAATTTGGTACCCGAGCACACTGTGCGTTGAAGAAACTAACCCGTTCTTTTGCAGTGTTGTTGAGCGTTAGTAACGCTAACGCTTTCTCTAAAATTTCAGTTGTTTTAATACGCTATCTTTAAACGCTTTCTCTTAATTTTTCAGCTGTTTTAATACGCTATCTTTAATGGGTTACAGTGTGTTAATAAGTAAAAATTTCTGAAAAAAAAAAACTTGTTTTTTCAAGCAAACTGCAAATAGTTGTCCCAATTTGGTTTGATTTCCTTATCCCCGCATGTTTACCAACAAGTTCCCCGCATGCTTACTAACAAGTTTTCTCTCACATGCTTACCAACAATGATTGACGCTTGTAGTGTTGCAAATTTCTCAACCCCAATAGCAACTACCACTACGACAGTGGCTCCCTTATTATAAATGTAGTTGTACCTTATATAAGGAAGAAGGTCGCAAGTCATACGTGGACATCTCCTAAGTTCTTTCTCGTAACTTCAACATCTCGTAACTCCTTTCTCTTATACCTCCAACACCTGAGAACTTCATCCTTATGACTCGTAAGACTCCATGTATGCCTCTCTTTAATTCACTTATCCCACACCAATGCCCATTACATGGAGCCAATAACCACTATTAAATGTTTATAATATATATATTTTTCCAATAAATGTTTTTAACTAATTTAATTTTAATAATATTTTAATTTATAATATATAATTAATTTAATATAATTCCTAATCAATTTATTTCAATTATTAATTTGATAATGTAATTACAGTTTAATTTATACATACAATCAATTCAATTTTAAATTCATAATTGTAATAAATAATTATTTAGTTAATAAAAAATTATTATTTATTTTAAAATTTGGAGTTTTAATTAAAAATATAAATTTTTGGCCTAGGCATGCATTTTCCAAAATTATAACAGTTTTGACACTTCAACTCTAGAGGCTCACAAGTTGAGTTTTGCTTGGCCAAATGAGGCCCAAGATGGATCATTAGAAAGCTAAAACTGTGGAGAATATTTATGAGGTGCTTTAATGGCTATAGTTAGTCATTCAATACGCCTAAAAATTATAAGAAAATTAAGCTTTGAATTTTCAATCAAAACTAATTTTCTGAGCTTTTTTTTTGCATTTTGATTTGCCTAAAGCTTCTGTTGGTTCAAACCCACTCGATTGTATCCTCTTTTAATAACAAGATATTTGCAAGGATCAATTAGAGGTTTAGTTTTATTTTATTTTATTTATTTAATTGAATTTTGATTGGAGAGTTGGTTTTTCCAAAATTTTCTAATTCTGATTTTAATATGTAATTTAATCTATTTTGGATTTTATTAGTTTCTAGTACGATGTTTGTTCAATGGGACTAAGTAAAAGAGACTGGGAGAAATGAGAAGGGACTCACAGGAAAGATGATGGAGGATTGACAGTAACAACTTTAAGAATTCTCCCCTTTTAGTTTTCATTTTTCTAAATAAATAACAATGTTTAGAGTGAGGAAGGGGTTCCTCTTCTCCACAACTAGAGGCTCCAAAGAGCTTTTGTGTAGGGGAATATGGCAGTAGGTGATGGGAAAACTCCAAATCTAAGTTATTTGGGGGAAATTTCTATGATTTTTCTTGTTGTTCAGTTACACTTTTGTAGTGTACTATGAGTTGAATTATGGAGAATCAGAGCATTATGAGCTCTGAAAGAGAAGATTGTTTTTCACTACTGTAGAAATTTTTCCAAGGCGTTGAAGTTTTTCAAAGATTGCAGATTTCAGTAACGAGATCTTAGTATGATCTTAATTAATTTCCATTTCATGTGCACTACTTTCTAAGATGTAAATTAATCACTTTTTGGTAGAACTTTTCTATCTGATTTTAATTCGTGCTCTAAATAATGTATTACATATTGCTTGAGAATTATGTTAATATCAGTTTTTTTATGATATTGGTCTTCTATAAGATCTATCTATGAGGAGAACAATAAAACTAGAAATAATACGAATTCATTGAAATATGAATTTGCTAAGGAATAACTATTTATTGTTTAAATGCATTCTCACGGATTAGTTCATCTACTCTCGAATTGAGAGAAGACTATCCTTCTCCAACTCGACATAGCATTATCTTTTTGATTGCTTCTTACAATAATTATGGATTTAGATTAAATACTACATTGTAAAAGTACCCTAATGTAGGGGAAGACCTTAGTTGTGGATTGACTGAGTCATAGAGTTAGCTTAAGGATCATCTTGCTTGCATGTGACAAGCAAGAGGGAATATCTGATTTCTCTCTTTCTGTTGTAAAATATTGGATATATTATAAGCCAGTAGGGAGAGATAGGGTGTAACTGGACCCAACTGAACCAGTTGGAACCACTACATCAAATAGATAAGGTCTTAGTTGGGGCTTTGATTGGGTGGTCCCTCTCACACGTTGATGAGGTCGATTTTTGCCATCAACGTCTTTGGCACTAGAAGGAGAGCTACAAGAAATTTTTCTTTGAATATTTTATGCTTTAAGATTTTATTTATTACTATGGATTCACTTTAAAGATCGCCTTGGAGTTTCTTTACCCATCTTCCACAAGTTTCCAATCCAACAATGCTAGTCGAGGCTCTTTCTAAGAACAAATTTGATGGTAAGAATTCTTATTTTGATCATGTCCTTCAGGTTATTCTAAATTGTAATAATTTAAATATCGATGAAGGTGTTTTGTTTAGCATCTTCACTCTTACACTGACAAGTCAAACTAAAGATTGGAGTCAATCCTTGGTAGTTACATATGTACAAAGTTAGGATGAATTTTTGAAGATTTTCCTTCATGCTTTTTATTAATATGATTATGAAAAGGTTTGTGATCAATTGGAAGAACTCTATAGGATAGAAGATGAGTCTTTGGACAATTTCCTAATTAAATTCAAGTTAATTTATATGCAATTTTATTCGAAATATTTACCTCCTAAATTTCAACTAATAGAATGGTTCAAGCATTTAATATCTCTTCCTTGCACTTATTATCAAGAATCAGAGAGTATATGTACTATCGTTGAAGAAACAATTTCTCAAAGTGAAAATGATGATCCTCTCCCAAAAACAAGGATTTCTAGTGAATAAATTCAGGAAGAAAATAACATTGCCCAAATAAATAATGATGCTTCAATCCAGAATAGTTATTCTGCCTCAAATTTTGATGAATAATATCAACCAACAAAGAGAAACATTCATAAAATTCAAATTCAAATTCCAACAACTATTGTTTATTTTATTCTGCTAACAATAATAATTCAGCACAAGAGAACTCAAGTTGAAATTTGCAAGACAGTCAAATACATCTTACTCATATTTTTTCAAGTGATAAAAAATCTTCTTTTGTATCATAGAGCACATGGATCAACAATTCAAAGTCTACAATAATGCAAGTCAGCAAGAATTTGAAATTAACATTTTGGGAAATTAGCCAAATTCTTCTAATAGAGAAATTGGCAGATTTGTAACTACAAATTCCCATTTTCTACATTATCCCAGTTTGTTTGAAAATAATAATACAATAAATTACATCTTAACTACTCCTTTTTGCATAGATAATTTTTGACAAGATGAATGAGCTATAATTAATCTAATTACCAATGAATTATGAGTAATTTCTGTATGAGATAGAGAGGATTTAACTACCCATATTTCAACGGTCTTGGGGATTCTCTTAATCTTTCATGAAATTTTCTCCCTCATTCGTATTTACCTTTTTCAAAGGAAAATAATACTAATGGAATCAATTTTGATGAAAATTTCAAGGTTGATGATACTGAGACTTTTCATTTGTCAGAAAATGTATTGTCAAATTTCCATAATTCCAATTCTTCAAGTCAATCTATATTTGAAGACGAAGAAAACACCATAAAAAAAATAATTCCAATATTTTCTCATTTCCAAGCCCCCATATATTTTAATGATTCCAGTTTTCAGGAATCCACTCCTATTTGTGATTCTTACGATGGAGAAGTTTCCTTTACTAATCACAAGCTTGAAATGTTTTCAAATACACGAGAGAATGCGAACAATAATTTGTATTTCATAATTTGTGCTGCCACTTATGGGAAAAAAAATTGCAAATAAATATCATTTGTGTTGTTCAATTATTTGTAATATTGATGTATATTATAATTTATCTTATTCTCATTTTCTTTAGTTTGAGTATGTTTTTCTTTCAAATTCCATTTTTTAATTTATGAAAACAATACGCTGACACTTTGAACATGATGGCTCTAGACACTAATGAAGTGAAATAATGAGCTTATATGAAAATTAATTTCAAAGTTTTAAGAATAAACGTCGACAACTTTGTATTTTGAAATTTTATGTGTTCATGTTTGGCCAATTCATGCATTGTTTTCAAATCCAATTTTCACAACTTTTGGCACTTGAGAGAGCATCACTACACTCTCGCCAACAATGTAACACTTCTATTGGTGGAATTTACAGGAAATCGACACCAAAACAACTCTAGTGCTGGAATTTAAAAGAAATATTTGCAAGGAAATCAAGTAAAGGAACTTTCACACAATTGCAAGTAATCTTAAATGCTCAAATTAAATACTATGTTTATCTCCAGTATAGATGTCTCATAGCTTGACAAGTGGGCCGTTGGAGAGATCTGTTTCCCAATTGATTTTCCTCCTACACAAACAACCTGTACATGTACTATTGCAATTTGCTTGCACTAGTGAAGGTACATTACTTTTGTACAAAAGTATATTTTACCTTCCATACTGAAGGTTTATGTTTTTGTGGAGATGCTTTTAGCCTTAGGGCTTAGAGCACTCTGTTCCTGTGGCAAAAGACCAGCTCTTGCGCTGAGACAAAGCTTCCTTCACCAAAGTTTCCAATTTAATTTCGAATGAATTAAAGGATTTGTTGAAGAAAACTACAATTGAAAACTAAATTTTGTGATAAATTATCTATGGAAAAGAAATTCTTCAATTAACTAAACCTAAAAATGAAATTCAACTTCATTAAGTGAAAACAATTCGAAATAATCAAAGTAGTAGTCAAAGTAATTTGCATGCATCAGCTAGCTTCAACAACTCACCTGTAATGGAAGTATAAAGTGTTCATAATAATGTCCTTTCTTAATTCATATAAAAATCCTTAGATCCTTCAAAAGTATGATCTTTAATGTTAAGAACGATTAATGGATTTAACAATACTTTTTCTTGCAGGAATAATTGAAATGATAAGCAGAAATGTAACATTTGTTGTGAAGTAAATGAACAAATCAGAGTGCAGGAAACTATATGCACTAGTACAGGAAGAATCTTCCTGCATGACCTGAGCGGAAGTAAACCAAGACAAGAATTACAGGAAAGAAATAATCTCAATCAACTTCCAAACTACATATCTGTTCACACTTAACTACAAAATAAATTTAGCTCAGAAATTCAGAAATAAATAAAAGAACCATTCAAACTACACAACTGCAAATAAATGTTTACACAAACCTTTTGAATGGTCAAAGCACAAGGGTAAATGAGTTGGGTTGGCTGGGCCCTAGATAACCAACTCATCTCTTGTTTAGGAAACGAAATGAATCAGCACTCAAGTACACATAAAATATAAGCTAGACACAGCGTATGAATAACATGGCGAGTTCCTTGTATTACTTGATCAGCAAATATACATGATGGCGCAATTTCACCCCAGAGCCAAGGGTAATACAAAATTATACAGTGAATGAAATTACAGCTTAGATCCCCCTCCCTTGTTCTTCCTACAGTCTACAATTTATACAGTCTTTCGACCTTAGACCCATTCTGCTAATTACAATATTTCCTTATTTGAGCCTTTCGGATGAATGGACTCGGAACCAATTGTAAAAAACTGGCTAATAGTTATAATGGAACACAAACTTCCCTGGATGTAGACCATCCTTGCCATGTATCCCTAACTATATGCTATCGATATCCAACCTCAGTTAGCCCACAACCGAGCTAGGAGTTGTGGATCAAAATGCCCACATGGAAGGATTCGAATTGTTACAGAGATCTCGAAGCAACATCATTGGTGGTGCAAGAATCTGCTTGCACTGGTCACACTAACTCATAATTAACACTTAGTTCCTAAATTATTTTTAGGAAATTAAGCATAAGTTACAAGAGATACTAATAGGAATTAAATCTATATAAAATAATTAATAAAGCACTTAATAAATCTTAATTATGATATACGAAGCATATGTAGGAATAGATGATTATCTTGGACTAGTGAAGGAATGAAAGGGCTAAGTAGAGATAAAAAAAGAGGTTAAAGTTTATGGAAATGGGTTAAAAATAGAGCAATTTGGGACACCAACATCCTCCAACCCCTAAGTTGTTGTGTCTCCTCACACAACATTTTACCTTCTGCAAAATATCTTCAAAAATGGGTGGCCAGTTCTTAGTCCTGTACTTCAATACTTATTCCTTCTTTTACTACCTTTGGCTCTTTACCTCAGGCTATTTTCAACTAATTAGTCACCTTCTTGAGGTGTTTGTAGCATTTGGAAGCATGATACTTACATAATTTTACTTGTTCGTTTTGCTTCTTGACATCTACGAGCAGCTCTACCTCACTGTGCATTTTCCAATTTTTCTCCTTCATGACCCAGTTCAGAGCCTGCAAGTCGTGAACTTGCTGCTCCAGTTCTACTATTCAGTTATTGAGGTAGAGAGTAGAGGGTTCCATGCTCATATCTTCTAGTGTAAATACCTTCTCTGCAACGGACTCAAAATAATTCCCCTCATTTTCAAGATCATGGTCATCCAACGTTTTCATTATCACATCGCCAAAAGTTTTTGTGCCCGAGGTTTCCTTATCACCAAGGGTTTTGGTGGCCCCCACAACCATAGTCCCAAGGGTTTCAGTACCTTTCACACTCAACTCCACAATGTTTTTAATGCCCTTCTCTTCCAATTCCTTAGGGGATTCAGTACCATGTTCATTTAAACCAGTAGGGATTTCAGTATCCTGTTCTTCAAAAAGAGCACGAGCTTCAGTACCCTATTCCTCAAGGACATTGACGATTTTGATGTCCTGTTCATCAAAATTATCGAGGGTATCCATGTGTTGTGCCTGATCATCCTCATGACCCTTTGCTTGAAGTTCACCCGCACTCAGCGTCATCTTCCTCTTTCTTAATTTGTGAAAAAATGTAGACAACAATATGTCATCTTCCACATTTTCCTCGTTTAACACAGTGTGGGTCACTACATATGAAATCACTAAAAGGTTATGATATTTAGGCGAAACTTGGGGCGATTCTTCAATCAAAAAGATCTTTATTGATTCATCCCTGGAGAGACAGCCCTCTTCCTCATCGAGGTTTTGATTTTTTTTTCTTTGTCAAGGGTGGAGTGTTTTTGACAGACCTCTTTTCTCCTTGCACCATCGGGCTTTTACCTTTCTACTCAGCAGGGGATGATGTATCTGCCTTCCTTTTATTGCTTTTACTCTTGCTAGCAGACTTCCTTCACTCCTCACTCAAAACTCCTTCAAGAATGCTTCCTAGGTCACTCTCTTTTCATCCGGCACTTTCTTGACAAGTATTGAATTAAGCCCATGATGATATAGCCTATTCTTGACTTGGCTTGCGTTCCCACTTTGCACAACCTTGGCCACTTTATCGAGACTTCTGAGTAGGTATTAAGGGAAATTAAAAAAAATTCCCGACTCAAACTATAGCAACAGTCGAAGGTGATACACGAACACAAATGTATAACGTCCCTCGCAAGTCACAAATTTCTGCATTATGAACAATATTTCTCGTCCTTTCCCAATCATGGAACTCTATGGAAGTCCCTTCTTCCAATAAACCTTAAGATTTATGTCAACCACAAACTGATGCCCTTATTTCTGCCCCAGCTGCTCATTTTTGAATGATTGCTCCCTTGTAGTTGGCAAGCCTATAGCTTGTGTAATGGATTCCTCTGTGAATTTGAATTCTAATGAGCCGACCCTGACTTGGCCTCCTTTAAACATCTTTGTGAACTCCAGTACCACAACCATGTCGAAAGTATCGAACATTTGTAAAAATGGAAGGAACTTAGATTCTTACAATAGTGCAAGATTGTTCAAATATTCCATGGTCTGCTGGATCTCCTTCAAGGACGGCAACTCATTTCTTATAGGTACTATGTTTGAATTACACTTTAGAATTCTTGGTCACAACCTCAAAAGGATTTCAGTGAGTGATTCCAACAATTGTTGAGAGCTTTATGTTGGATGTTCATCCATCCTCCTTCCTTTCAGTCCCACCCAACCAATCATGATGAAAACAACTCCTTAAATTAGATGCAGATATGTAGCAACCTGCTATGGGTGAGCAATGATGATTGGATGTGGCAGAGGTTTATGCAGCGATGATGCAATAGTCATAATAATCAAGTTACAAGGTAAGATAATAATGAAAATTTAATGCAAGATTGTTTCAAAGGAGGTGAATAGAGGTTATCAAACAATCTTTACTATCCCACAGTCTACCTCATAGTTTAATCAAGACATATTTCAGTACTCATTAAAAAAATTATATTTTAGAACACAATATATCATGCACTTTAAAAATTTTCCTAAGTCAGTAAATGATAAAACATAGTATTAATTAAAAAATATATAATGTTATGATCTATTAGTATTCATGTGGAGGGTAATAAAATTCCAAAAATATCCTTAAGGAGACGCTCCTGGACTACATGAGATTTATTTTACACTCACTCCCATAGTCGGTCGCGTTCTTGCACTGATTCTGCATGCACTGTATTGTGCTTGCACTTACTGCTAGCATTGTGCATCTTGCACCAAGGATTTTACAAAAGAAAAAATTCTAATAGAACACAATTCTGTAGCGAGAAAAAAATGCCTCATTATACAAGAAAAGTTGTAGTCACCATCCTTTGGTGTTTCATGAGCATGCCTTCTAGATTGGATACATCAGATTCTGCAATCAATTTATGAGTGAATAAAGAAGTGGGAAAAGCGTAATTTTCAAAATGGGAAGGAACATTACAACAGGGATTTCCAGGAATAATATCACTAAAGGGGATAGATGAAATGAGATGTGGGAAAAAATTCAGAGGAAAAGATGGATTTTATGAAATCAGGTAGGGTAGTTTTCTTAAAAGAAAGAGGAAGGTAATTCATTGGGGATTTTAGAAAAGAAAATAGTGGGAATTTTTGAAATGGGAAATAGAAGAGAGGCAAAGTTTCTTTTTTACCTTGAAAACCTACCTGTACTGGTGCCAGAAAAAGTAATTGCAACGGTAATTAAGTTTTTACTTGTATAAAAATTTCCATGCTAGTTACCCGAAACTTGGGTAAGGGCTCAGTTTCTCGAACCTACTTCTTCTTGGTGGCAACTAGCATATTTAAAAATCAAATAAAATTCCTTTTTTATTAAGATTTTAATCTTCCTGCCATCATGCTAGTTTTCAAGTTGATCCTTTTGCAATCATGTCAGTCAACTTATTTTCATAATTACAGGAAAAAAAATCTTTATTTATTTATTTGTTTTATTATTTTTTATAAGGACGAGAAGGAATCAAGTCTTCCACAAGTTGTTGTTACCACCTACCAAATCCTTTTCAAATTGTTGTCAGACTTGCTGCATAAAATCTCTTTTAGCAAGGGGCTAAAAATATACCTTCAATCTATGCCCATTTACTAGGAACACAAAATTCTGTCCATCAATAGCCTTAATTTCTACCACTCCATTTTGAAACACTTTCACCACCTCATAGGGTCCCATCCAGCGTGTGTGGAATTTCTCTTTACAATTTTTGAATTTAGAATCGTAAAGGAGTACCCAATCACTTGGTTGGAATTGCTTTTTCTGAATGGACTTGTCATGCCACTTCTTGTGCTGTTGTTGAACGAATATCTTCTACTGAACAACATCCCATCGGAATTCATCTAACTCATTCAATTATAGAAGACACTACTGCTGTGCTTTAGAGAGATCTAACCCCAATTGGACTACAGTCCTAAAAGTCTTAATATGCAATTCTATCGACAAGGCGACTTGTTTTCTGTACGCTAGCTCATATGGTGTGTGTCCTATATTGTTTCTCCGAGTGGTTTAGTATACCTATAATGATTTTGGTAATTTGTCAGCCCAATCCTTTCTGTGAATATTTACCATTTTTGTGAGGATGGATTCAATCAGCTTATTTGTGGATTCCATCTAACCATTTGCTTGCAGGTGATATGGTGTGGATTTCTTGTGCTATGTCTTGTATTTCTCCATCACACCCTATACCAGATTAGAAATAAACTATTGTCCATTGTTAGAAAAATTTCTCTAGGCACACCAAATCTAGTAAAGATTTCAATAAAATGAAAATCAACAGCAACCCTTTCAGTAGCAAGAGAAACAACTTCAACTTCTACCTATTTTTTAGCGAAATCTATACAAACCAAAATATGCTTTTTATTTAGTGATGTTGCATTTATTGGTCCTACAAAATCAATGGCCCATTTTTCAAAAGGCGCAATAATTGACGTAAAGGCATTTCATTGGTTTGGTTAGGTTGGCCAACTCACTGACAGCTATCACACCACTTGACATATTGTTTGGCATCCTTAAACAAGGAATGCCAAAATAGCCAGCCCGTAACACTTTCTATGCAGTCCCCTTATCAAAGAAGTGACCCCGCCAAGGTTCATCATGGGAATATTTTAAAATATCAAACACTTCTTCCTCTCTTACACATCTATGGATAATAAGATCTTCTCTGGTGTAAAAGAGGCCTCCTTGAATCTAGGAATAGGCAACAATTTTTGTATGATATTCCACTTTTCACGAGTGGATAAGTGAGGTGGTAATTTCCTAGTGACCAAATAGTTAGCTATGTCAGCAAACTATGGGGATTTTGTTGACACAATAAAAATATGTTGGTCATGAAAATAATCATCAATAGGAATTGCTTCACAAAGATTATTTAATCATGAATGATAATCTTCTACTACATTCAATTTGCTTGGTCTATCAATAATGGTAATATTAAATTCTTGTAACAATAATAACTACCTAGTCACCCTACCGCTAGTTAATGGTTTATTCATCAAATATATTATTGTGGAATCATTAGTATTTACAAATAATTCATATCCTGTAATACAATGTCTAAATTTATTAATGGAAAAAATTACAGTGAAAAAACTTTCTCAGTAACTGTATAATTTAGTTTAGCAGGTGACAAGTATTTACTAATGAAATAAATAGCATAATATCGTTTGTTTTTCTTATTTTCCTAAAGTTGTTGCAATAGTAGTATCTAAGGCATCAGAGGAAACATGAAATGGTAGAGACTAGCTTGGTCCTCTCAAAATGGGTGCTTGGACTAGTTTTTCCTTCATTATCTCAAAGGACTGTTGACAAGCTGTGGACCAAGAAAACTCACTATCCTTAGCCAAAAGTTGAAAAAGGGGGGTAGATATCCTTATAGATTCTCAATAAATCTCCTATAGTAGCTCTCATGTCCTAGAAAACCTCTCACTTCCATTTGAGTTTTGGGTATAGGGATAGTCACAATAATTTATATTTTTGCAAGGTCAACCTAGTTACCTTTGTCAGAAATAAGATGGCCAAGACCCACTCTTTCCTTGCACATTAATCTGCATTTTTTGTCACTCAAGGGGAGATAATATTCTTGGCAACAAAGATGCATTTTTTCAAGATTCCAAAGGGCTTCCTGAAATGAATCACCAAACATAGAAAAACCATCCATATAGATTTCTACACACTCATGGTTAACAACAATAGCAAACAATTCCATTTGAAAGGTAGCTAGGGCATTACATATCCCAAAGGGAAGCGCTTGGTAAGTAGATGTACCCCATGGACATGTAAATGTGGTTTTGTTTTAATCCTCGGGTGTGATTTGTATCTAGTTACACCCACTAAAGTCGTCTAGAAAATAAAAGTACTTCTTACCAACAAGGTTATCAAGTACCTGATCAATGAATGGAACGCGGAAGTAATATTTGTGAGTAGCTTTGTTCAGTTCTCTGTAGTCAATACAAATGAGCCATCTCCCATATTTTTTTAGGACTAATACAAATGGAGAGACCCACTGGCTGTCAGAAATAGGATAGATAAAATCAACATTTGAGAGTTTTTGCAATTATTCCTTTACAACATCTATTAGAGCTAGGTTCATTCGCCTTTGGGGTTATCGGATAGGTCGGGCTCCATCTTGAATATAGATATGGTGTGTACAATTTTCAAGAGGGATGCCTTTCATATCTTCATAGCCCCATGCAGAGGCATCAAGATGGTTTCACAACAAATTCACAAGCTGGTCTTGCTGGCAAGGATCCAAGTCTCAACTGATATGGAAGGATTTACCTGGAATAAGCTCAACAAGAGTGGTATCAGGCTCAAGAGTACATAGAGGTGTCACCAGAGATGGTGGCGAGGGAGGTAGAGATTCATATATTTCCTGAAAATCTAGACTAAAAATCTGACTCAATGACTCAAAATTAGGCATGGTGTCTAGATTACTCAGGAGGTCTTAAATTTCACCCTCCTACAAGAACTCAACATTCTAATGTATCAAGAAAATAGGTTGAGTCTCCTCATCACTACTGTAGTCTAAGGATAAAGTGTCTCAGAGCTCCTGAATGGATCTACCGGGTGGATATAAGGTGACCATCTTCCTGGAATCTCCATGGGAAATGTACATGTCACCAGAATGACATCCGATATAAGCATCGGCCATGGCAAGCCATGGTCATCCCAAGATCAAGGGTTGTCCTCCCATAGGATTCTTTGGATGAGGAATAATGAAATATGTGGGATATTGCCAAGAGTCTATGGAAACGACCACATCATCCAACACCCCTTCCCACTTGGTTTTAGATCTATTGACTAGTTCGAGCACAGTGGGAGTAGGCGAAATATGGACTAATCCATGTTGATCCATGGTTTGATTTGTCATAACATTAATGGCTTCCCCTAGGTCTATAATTACATTGGAAATGAGGACAAAATCTATCTCAATAGAGACGATAGGGTTTCCAGGGTCAGTATATTTCTCAATGTGCATAGACCTCGTCATTAACTCTGCTACTCTACCAACAAATTGAATGTTTTGTAATTCTAATCTTCTCCTTCCTGGATTCTTGAGATAGAGTTCCCTAATGATTTTTGTGTAGATGGGGATCTCTTTAATAAATTGGAGTAAAGGTACCCTTATGAAAGGGTTCCTAAGCTTACAAGCGAGGCTAGACTCAAGAATGGGGTCTTTCTTCTCCACAACTAACCTCTTTGGATAGGGAGGTCGATTGGAATAAGATGACAAGGGATGAGAAGGTATGGGAATAGGCTTAATGGTGTTATCATTTTCAGAATGGTCAGGAGTTTCCTCCTCTCCTTTCTCATTGATAATCACCGTAGGCTTATTTTGATTTTATGAGGTTACTATCTTCCTTGATCTCAATTGGCGATCATTTACTCCAACTGGCATAGACTGATATCGAGATGAAGAAAGTGGGTTCATAGAATGGACCATTTTTACCACTTTTTTATTGAGGTTGGCTAAAGGTTGAGTAGACAGTTGAGAAGGTAAAAACAGTGGAGGTAAAGGTAATTGTGGCATTGGCTAACTCAACTGAGGTAATGATGGTTGTGGCATTAGGTAAGGTGCATATGTAGGAGGGTATGACTGCATAGGTGTAGGATAGGAATGATGTGAATGGTGTCAATTGTTTGGCCCTCTCCATTCTTGTTGCCAAGTTTAGGAAGGTTGTCCATACTGATATTGGTTCCCGTGCTACCAATGTTGAGAGTGACTAGTGTTAGGATAGGAATATGAATGTGCATTATAGCCAAACAAATGAGGCAAAGGTTCAGGAGCCATACGTACACTTCCCTGAGGCTAGTTTCTTTGTGCTCTCATAGCATGCAGTGATTCGGATTTAGGTCATCCTCCCTCAAGTATAGCTTTCAACCCAGGTATGGAGGGACATTTTTCTGTGGCATGGTTCTTTGCACAAATTGAACATTTATTAGTTTCTTTAATATTGAGAGGAAATTCTCTTAAAAGATGCTTTCTTCTACATTCTGGAGAAAAAATAGACAATGACTCTTGTTCCTCTAACAGTTTTGTTGAAACTTCAAAGAGTCTATTTGTTTACTAACAATATTCATTATTTCAATTTTCATATTATCCATTTTGTTTTCTAATCCAATAATCATAGCATCGGTAGATTCGATTTTCTTGTTTATATTCCGAATTTGTACCGAATCTATATTGGTTCCTTGAGAATTTCCTTCACAAGTCACAGATTTGATCAAAATATTTTTGAGCAATATCCCCTTGTCCTAATAGATTTAAATTATTCCTAGAATCGTCTGTAAGCCCACGTAAGAATGGCACTTGGATCAAATTTGTGCTTTGACCCTTGAAGGATATACAAGAATCTCTCCAAGTAGTCCTGTAGAGCCTCATCATGATTTTTCACAATAGTAAAGATTTCATCTTGAATATCTCTAGTCTTACAGTATTCCTGATATTTTGACAAAAACACTCTCTTCATTTTCTCCCAAGAAGATATAGTGTTTCCTCCTAGTCCCATGAACTAGCTGAGTGTTGCGTCCTTGAGAGTTGTAGGAAACAACTTTAACTTGTAGGCATCATATGAATAATAATAACTGCTACACAAAATTTCAAACTCAAATAAGAAAGAGTCTACGTCTTCATGTACCTTACCATAGAAATGAGGAAAAGTTGATAGTGAAATATTTTTCATTTGTACTTGTGTATTAGGATCCGCAATTGGGAATCCAAAAGTGGATTGTTCCTCATTTACCTGATTTTCACCAGTTTCTTCTACATGGTCTTCCTGATCTTCCATTTTTTCTTTTCCACATGGACCACACTCAATAGGCTGAGAAGGTTTACTATGGGTTTTCATAGCCTCCTTATTCCCCTTTGTGGGTTGTGTCACACCTAGGCTACTGCTACCAAAGCCCAAATGGATCGTTCTTGCATGATGAGCCTGAGTTTGTTTTGACTTTCTGCACGCAAAAGAAGGCCCAATATGAGATTTGGTTTTAAATTTATCAGTATTTCTTTGGCCCCTAGTGGGCTTCAGACCCCTACCTCTTTTTTCCATTCATTTCAAAAAATGACAAAACGAAATTCAAATAAAAGCTGCAATTTCAAAAATAATTCAGCACCTATAAATTCCTCCAAACAATAGAAGCACACTACAAGGAAAAAATAATCGCAGACTTACCCCTATTGAAAAAATTGGAAAATTCTTACCAATTGAAATCGCCTCCCCAGCAATGACACCAAAATGTTGGGTGCAGGAATTGCACTTAAGCAAACTCCTCAACACTTAATTGTGAATCTCGGGGTCTCGTAAACTTTTAGACGAAGCACAGGAAATGCAAGAAGTGGTATGAAATTTTCCTAGTCTTGATCCCACTTCTTAAAGGAAATCTTACAAAATCATACATAAAACAATTTTAACGGCAATCAACACCAAATCAACTCTAGTGTTGGAATGTAAAAGAATAATTTACAAGGAAATCAAGTAAAGGAACTTTCACACAATTGAAAGTGATCTTAAATGTTGAAATGAAATACTATGTTTATCTCTATTATAGATGTCTCATAGCTTGACAAGTGGGCCCTTGCAGAGATATGTTTCCCAATTGATTTTCCTCCTATAAAAACAACCCGTTCTTGTACTATTGCAATTTGTTTGCACTAGTGTAGGTACAGTACTTTTGTAGAAAAATATATTTTACCTTCCTTACTGAAGATTTATGTTTTTGTGGAGGTGCTCTAAGCCTTAGGGCTTAGAGCACTCTGTTCTTGTGAAAAAATACCAGCTCTTGCACTGAGATAGATCTTCCTTCACCAATGTTTCCAATTTAATTTTGAAACAATTAAAGATGTGTTGAAAAGAATTTCAATTGAAAAATAAATCATGAGATAAATTATCTATGGAAAACAAATGCTTCAATTAGCTAAACCTGGCAATTAAATTCAACTTCATAAAGCGAAAACAACTCGGAATAATCAAAGCAGCATTCAAAGTAATTTGCATGCATCAGCTAACTTCGACAACTAACTTGTAATGCAAGTATCAAGTGTTCATAATAATGTCCTTTCTTAATTCATATAAACATCCATAGATCGTTCAAAAGTATGCTTTTTAATTTTAAGAACGATTACTGGATTTAAATATACTTTTTATTGTAGGAATAGCTGAAATGATAAGTAGAAATGTAACATTTACTCTAAAGTAAATGAATAAATCGAACTGTAGGAAACTACATGCAATAGTATAGGAAGAATCTTCGTACAAGACTCGAGCGGATGTAAACCAAGACAAGAATTCCAGAAAATGAATTACAAGAAAGAAGCAATCTCAATCAACTTCCAAACTAAATATTCATTCACACTTAACTACAAAATAAATTTAGGTCAGAACTTCTAAAATAAATATAAGAACCATTCAAACCATGCAACTGCAAATAAATGTTTACATGGACCTTTCAAATGGCGAAAGAAAAAGGTTAAACAAGATGGGTTGGTTGAGCCCTAGCCAACCACCTCATTTCCTATTTACGAAATGAAACGCATAAAATTTAAATTACATATAGCATGTGAATAACATGGCGAGTTCCTTGTATTACTTGTTCAGCAAATATACATGATGGTGCAATTCCATCCTAGAGCCCAGGGCAATACACAATTACATAGTGAATGAAATTGCAACTTAGATCCCCCTCCCTGGTTCTTTCTATAGTCTACATTTTATACAGTCTTTTGTCCTTAGCCGCATTATGCTAATTAAAATATTTCCTTATTCGAGCCATTCAGCTAAATGCACTAACAACCAATATTACAAACCTGGCTAATACTTATAATGGAATACGAACTTCGCTGGTCGTAGACCATCCTTGGCATGTATCTCTGACTATATGATGTCGATATCCAACCTCACTTAGCCCACAACCAAACTAATAGTTGTGGATCAAAACGCCCACGTGGAAGGATTTGAACTGTTACAAAGATCTGGGAGGAATATCGTTAGCAGTGTAGCAATCTGCCTGCACTGATCATGCTAACTCATAATTAACACTTAGTTCCTCAATTACTTTTAGGAAATTAAACATAAGTTACAAGAGATACTAACATGCATGAACTCTATATAAAATAATTAATAAAGCACTTACTAAATCTTAATTATGAAATACGAAGCATATGTAGGAATGGATGATTATCTTGGACTAGTGCAGGAATAAGAGGGTTAAGTAGAGATAAAAAAAAGGTTAAAGTTTATGGAAATGGGGTAAAAGTAGAGCAATTTGGGACACTGAGAATGGCTAAGGATGTAAATTTGTCAAATGAAGCTCGTGGTAATTCAATATAACACTTTGCAACCTGACCAGTAAGCGTTCGGTGGAAAACACGTAGTCTAACTGAATCAACATTCAAGGAGTTGGATGAACACCATAAATGAAAAGTCATAATGTGGTTGGATGGATCTTCTCTAGGGTTTCCATTGAATTTAGGAATATCAGAAAGGAATTTATGAGGAATCACTAGCCACCAAGGTTCATTAAGAATTGGATCATTGGTAAGCCGATTTAAATCTAGTAATTCAAGTGTTGCGGCAACAGGAAGTTGTTGATTTAGGTCAGGTTGAGCATAATTAGGGTAATATGGAATTGCCTGGGTATGAGGCCTCTACATGCCAACATAAGGAATATGTTTCTGGTAACCTTGATAGGGGTAAGTTTATTGAGCAAATCCGGTATAAGGTGGTTGTTGAGCACAAGGATAAATTTGTTGTTGTCCAAACCTAGCATAGGCTTGTGACTGTGGTAAAGTCATAATGGCAGGCACAGTAGGTATGGATGAAACTAATTGCATTACTTCAAATGGATACACAAGCCTTGGTTGAACAAGACTTGTAGGTTGCCATTAACAAACAATCGTTTTTGGCTCACCTAAAGATGATGGTGTACTACCATATGGTTGTTCCCTAGAAAATGGAGGATAAGCAGATTGGGCATATTGTTCTCCATAAGCAAGTAATCTAGTGTAAAGTGGATACATTAGATGGTAACCAGATGGACCAACTTGATATTGACTAGATGGATAAAAAATGTTCTGTATCCATAAGTGAAGAATGAGGTAAAATGCCTATGGACGACATGGGTGAAAATGATGGAGTAGAAGAAACACCTGAGTGAGTTACATATAAAGATTGGTAACCAGACGGGATGGACAGAACACCATACAATTGTGTCTGAGGTGTTGTGGTAAACATCAAAGAAGTAGCGATAGTAGATTCTACCACAACTATAACAGATGGTACAATCTCGGAGGTTGATTCAGCCATAGTCAAATGACTCAATAAATTTCTTAATGAATCAAAAGGAGTTTGAAAGTAAACAGGATCAAAAGGAGCAGTAAAATGAGGATTATGATGATAAATATAAATCCTAGGTCCAAAATGAGTTGGAGTTATGGATGTTTCTTCTTCAGATTCCTCTTTAATAGAAATCAAACCAGGTGGAAGGATTTCACCGTCACGTCCATAATAGATTTTCGATGTTTGACTCTATAGTAAAGGGGAAGTCTCAATAGTTACAAATGTCTGAGGATAAACCAGTCCATCGTGTTCCACTACAGGAGCAACTTTTGATTGTTCAACATCAAGATCCAAGTGTTCAAGTAAAATAATAATGGGTTCAGGTTGGGCTTCTTGAACAACTTTTGGTTGAACTGTGATAGGTTTAGGATCAACTTCTAATTGACTAGATTCAAGTTTATAAGTAATTTCTTGTTGAACAACTTTGGGTTGAGAATTAACTTCTTTTTAGACAACATGGGTTATCATTTCAATAACTTCACTTTTAGTGTCCTTAGCTAATTGTAAAGTTTCCACTTTAGTAGCATATGTACCAATAATTGTAGGAGTAACTTGGGTCACAATACTTATCGGTATAGGTGACTCAGGTAATTTAGATGAAGAACCAAATGTTTGTGATGTACCTGATTCAGTTAAATGAGGCCACTTTTGCCGACTAGGTGTAGCTTCAGGGGGTGAAGGCAGTTTACTCGTTATCGTTCGCAAATGACGGGTTAAAGATTGATGCTCCTCCATGATTTTTGATAGATTTCATTACAAAAAGGAATAAACAAAAAGAAAGTTAATCTAGGAAAAAGGATTACAAAGCAACTACAAACTACAATATATTGCATTAGTAAACCAAGGACTTAACATACATACAGGCAATCTCCCCGAATGTTGTGTTCGGTATATCATAGTGTCCAAGGCGGCTGACTCGGTTACCTAAGCATGGAAAGAAACCTAATATATTCCTCCCATATATACCCAAAACTACATGGAGGCCCAATCCATCTTAGCGCTGTCTAATGCGAAATTGCATAGTGAGAGCATTCCTTTATAATTTTTGTACTATAACACTACCATATATACCCAAGGGTACATGGACGAGCTACGATATACTTACGTATGTGGAATTACGTATCACACTCAGAATGTATCACAGTCACTTAACGACAGTTGCTATGTTTTACGACGTCGAAACATGTCTCTAGCCTAGAATCTCTAAATGTTATTCGTTAAGTTGCAATGCTCCATTAGGTTAATTGAGATAACATTCAAGTTGATCTTGTTTAATAATTTTTCTTTCAGTTGCACCACATAATGTCTTTGAAATTCCTAGAATGCAACTATGATGAGAAACATTCTTTTCATTTTATTTGAACAATGAAGACCTTAACTACAAGGGATAGAGCAATCAGAATGTTTAATCAAAAAGCATAGAGAACATCTAATGCAACTTTCCCTATACTATTCCTACAAGCATACAGACCTCTAAATGCATAATGAAAGATTTTATTTTCATTTTCCTTAATGTTTAGATGAACAAAAGGAAAATAAATGCACATACAATCAATCAATATTTTGCACAAGAAACGAAGACTTTATGACAATTTCTTTTTCAAAGAAATGAAGAATTTCCAACACTTCCTTTTCTGAAAAGATTAATGATTATAAGCTAACTTTGACAATGTATTGATAATGGTAAAGAAATCATTTAAGAAACACTAAAAAATAAAAGCCAAAGTAGGGCTAGGAGGAGAAATACAACTTGATTTCAGAACCATAAGAAACGTTGATCTTTCAACAAACAAAAATAAAATCAACTTCGGAAAAATCAAACCAAAGGTGGGTTTTTTAGCCTAAGAGTGATCAACGTAGGTTAGAGTGGGAGATAGTGCACCACAGTGCACTATCTCTAAGATAAGGCTACTCTGCAGCACATTGTGTCAAGACGAACACTGCGTTGGTGCCAGAGAGTCACATCAAGAGACATTCAAGCACACTTTTTGACCAAAAACACTTCAAAAAGACTGAAATAAGGTCAATGAAGTCAAGCAAAGTCTACTAGGGTGTAATATGATGAGGGTAAGCTACCAGGACTGACAGTCATTCCCCGTTATGGTCTCTAATTTGTTATGTAGATTTTGCATCTATGGATAAATGCATTTTCCCTAGGAGGGTACCTACACCTAGAACAACAAAAAGAAGGTAGTTTAACCTTTTCCTATAGTAGACAGATGAGATGAAGGAACTTACTTGTAGCCTTTTTCTCCTTGATCCCCTTTGAATTGCGCTCGTCGCTCCCACTTGAACTAAATCCGCTCAATTGGTATCTGTGTCCATAGAAAAAAAAACAACAAATGATCAAAGCATACATCATATATCTACTATAAACCAATGGAATCCAAGACATTGAAACATATAATTATCATACATATGAGCAAGAATATGAGAAAAGGAATAAACACTTTATTAATGTAGAAGGAAAAGTTTCACCCAACATAGTTTGATCTTGTGCCACTCCTCCAGCTTCAATCTAACCCTCGCCACATAAAAAGCACACCAATCTAGTAGCATAACATTTCTTGACATGAACTCAAATCTAAAACCACCAAAATTTCCTTACAAACTTCAGATTCTAGACCCGTTGATCACTATGATGAATTCTCAATTTATAGGGAAATGAAGGTGGTTTTGTCATAAATGAGGGTTTGAAAGGCTTTCCAAAATTGGAGTTGGCTTCCATGGACCAAGGGGTGATAGGATAGGTGGTTAATGGATCCTTAGCCTATCCAATTTCGAGCCTATAGGAGGAGATAAGATATGGGATCCTTCTAGAATAATCTAGAATCAAGGAATATTTCTAGAACCCTATGCAAATTTCACTCAATCTCACCCATCACAGGTCAAAGAGGGCCTAAGTTTACTGCAGTGCAAGCCTGAATGGGCTTGCCTGCTCTTCAGTGCAGTTACCCGTGACCAAGGCTACGCTAGTGTCCCAAGGAGGCATTTTAGTAAGGCTTCAGGCTAGGAAACTTTCATCGATGGAAACATTCAACGAGTTGACTTGTTTAGATCATGTAACAAATAAATTAGGGTTTGATGATCCCTAATTGTATTGATCTAAATACCGGGAGTGATGTGCCCAAATAGATCTATAACAGTGAATCCAAATTGAAGCAACTTGATCACAAATCTTACGATCCATGTCGATAATAGATGCCTAGCGATCCACGTGCCTATTATCTAACATTTCATAGATCTAAGGAATGTTCTTCCCAACATCACCAATTGTGTACTCCTCCTATGAACTATAGATAAGAGGCCTATCACCCTCATATGGTAGGAATCCTTCTTGAGATTGTCCTTTCCACATATCTAAAAATACAATTGTCCCTTGCCATCGCCTCTATTCAACTACTTGTTAGGCTACGACCCATGTACCTTCTCAACTACATTAAAATTATTGTAAGGAACAACATTCTCTTTCTCACCTGCATCATAAGGTGTTTTTTTCTTTATTTTCCATTTACCTTTAGTCTTGTCCTTCCTTTTCTAACCCTACTGAGGATCTGTTTAACACTTCGATCGCTTGTAAGAGTATTTCAACTTCCCAATTTTAGGGTTATCTTATATTCTTTCCACGACTAGCTAGCATAGTTAACCAGGGCACTAGAGGGGGGGAAGAGCCCCCCCTTCATTGTGCCGATTATGTAGCAGGGGGGTCACAAGGTGTTTGAGGGGGAGGGGTAGCCCACTAGGGAATTTTTTCTTTTAACCCTATATTAGTTGGGGTGAACCTACCTATGGTTTTGTGAATGGTTTTTGGCACATGGTTTTTGGCACATTAGTTTTTGGTCCATGGTATTGGATGCTTCGGCATGTATATATATGTATTGTAGGATTGAAAGGAAGATAATGAAAAATCAAGCTAGTAGTCCCAGTTTTGGGATCTAGGGGAAAATCTCTGTGTATATGTGTTTTATTTGTTATGCTCTCGCATTGCTTGTTCTCTGTTCTTAGAATTAGTATGCACGTAATTTTTGTATGGGGTTAAAACCTACATTTGGCATAAAATTTGTTTCGGCTTCATGGGGATGCTTTGTTGTTGAGGGGTTTTGCTCGGGCGTGTGGTAGACCTTGCTCATTGGGAGATCTGTGGGATCAATTTAGGTGGTGAAAGAAGATAGAGATCAAGAAATTAAATGGTTAGAGTTTTGAGTTATGGAAACTCAAGATGAATGATCTATTGGTAGATAAAGATTAGTGGATCGTGGTAGATCTAGGTACTAAACCAATGGGAGTGTCCGATGAAGAATGGAAGAAGTTGGATCCGAAGGCAAAGAGCATAATACAATTGTGTGTCTTAGATCCAGTATTGTGAATGTGTCAGGGGAAGTTATGGCTAAGGCCTTGTGGGTCAAGTTAGCAACTTTGTACCAATGTAAGACTCTGGTGAATAAACAATTCCTATCGAGAAAGCTATATAAACTGAGGATGAAAGATGAAGATTTAGTGACAAATCATATAAATTCATTTAATACTATGGTAAGTCATTTATTTTCGGTTGATATTAAAATTTCAAATGAGGATAAGTGCATTAGATTGTTGTTTTCTCTACCAAATTCGTGGGATAGTCTGGTTATTAAAATAGGTAGCAATGCAACTGCCTTGTAGTTTGATGAAATAGTCTCATCCTCATTGATGGAGGAGATGAGATAGAAAAATATGGAGAGCAAGAATGGCGATGCCTTGTCTATAAAAGGATAGTCCCAGAACATAAACAAAAATAAGTCATCGAGTGGGACATCTAAATCTCCAAGAAAACCTGTAAAGGTGTGCTAGAAATGCGGAAAACAATGGCACTACAAAAGGGACTATAAATCTAAAGCTCATGACAAAAGAAAGGAACTGTAAATCTAAAGCTCTTAACGAAGGAAAGGGATCTGATGATGCTCCTTTTGCAGAGGCAAAAACCACCTCAGATGAAGGTGGGGATGTGTACTTTGCTTCTTCAAGTACACATGTAGATCATGAGGCATTTTTGATTGACTCAGGTGCATCCTTTCACTTCACTCCCCATAGAGAGTGTTTAAGAAAGAATAAGAAATATGATGGTGGTGATGTATTCTTGGGCGATGATAGGAAGGCTAAAATATTTGGTAATAGAAAAGTAAAGATAAAGTTGCAAGGTTGAAGGGTTAGAACACTTTCGAGTGTTCCGCATATTCCTACATTGACCAGAAATCTGGTTTCGGTAAGCAAGCTAGATGTTGCAGGTGTAAACACAATGTTTGAGAAAGATACTTGCAAGGTGGTTTGGGGAGCACTCGTATTGATGCGGGGAGTTCATATTGGAATTTTGTAAAGCTGCAAGGTAGCATTGTTATTGATGGGTGCAACAGTTCTGTGTTTCTTGAAACTGGAGCAAAAAAATCTAGTGGTCTCTGGAGAAAAGACCATGTTGTGGCGTCAAAGGCTTCGACATATTAGAGAGAAGGGCCTTCGAATACCTCATGGTAAAGGTATGGTAGAAGGTATGACTAATAGCTCTCTAGATTCTGATTTCCATGAAAATTGTGTATATGGGAAGCAGAATCGGGTGAGTTTACCCTCTGGTGGTAAGAGGGTGAAACAAGTATTAGAGCTTATGCACAGTGATGTGTTTGGACCTGTGAAGGTTCCATCATTGGGTAAGTATGTGTAATATGTACCATTTATAGATGACTTTTCAAGTAATACATGGATATTTCGTCAAGAAGAAATTTGAAGTCTTTGATTAATTTAAAGAATTCAAGGCTCTGGTGCAAAACTAGAAAAAGAAGAAGATAAAGGTGGAGAGTTTTGCATCAAGGAACTTGAAGAATTCTATAAGAAGTGTGGTATAGCATGGAAGAAGACTGCTCCATACACACTTGAGCAAAATGGAGTTGCAGAAAGAATGAACAAGACATTGATGGAAAGAGCAAGAAGCATGCTTAGTGGTGTCGGGTTAGGACAAGAATTCTGGGCAGAGGTGGTGGAGACTACATGTTACTGGGTCAACAGATCACCTTCATCAGTGTTGGAGGATAAGACTCCACAAGAGGTATGGACTGGTAAGAAACCCTCTCTTTCACATCTGAGGGTATTTGGATGTGATGAATATGTATGTATTCCAAAGGAGAAAAGAACAAAGTTGGATAGTAAATCTGAAAAGTGGATCTTTATTGGATATAAGGATGGTTTAAAGGGTTATAAGCATTGAAACCCAGTAACAAGGAAGGTTGTGTACACCTAAGATGTAGTGTTCAGAGAGGCGAAGGATGTTATTAAACATGAACTTCCATCAAAGGAACCTGAGAAGATAGATTGTTAGCTAAAAGAGGAAGAATCAGACTTTACAGTAGAAGAGGAATCAAAAGATGAAGAGCCACAAACTCCGGTTGTGAGAAGATCAGTTCGAGAAAGAAGGCAACCAAAATGCTATATTCCATATGCTTCTTGTTCAAATTTTTCTTTATCTATTGTTGATGATGATCTTAGAACTATGAAGGAAGCAGTAGTCTTAGAGGATGGAAAACTATAAAAAGAGGCCATGGTTGATGAAATGGCATCTTTGCACAAAAATGAGGCATGGGATCTGGTGGAGTTGCCACCTGGAAGGAAACCCATTGGTAGAAAATGGGTGTTCAAGAAGAAGACAAATGTAGAAGGAGAGGTGGAGAAATATAAAGCTCAGTTGGTAACAAAAGGTTATTCCCAGGTGCCAGGAATTGATTTTGGTGATATTTTTTCCCCTCTTGCCAAGGTAGCCTCTATTAGATTACTTTTATCTGTCGCTACTGGTTTTGATTTTGAGGTAGAACAAATGGATGTGAAGACAACATTTGTCAATGGGGATCTGGAAAAGGAGATATACATGAAGCAACCTGAAGGCTTTGTGGTGAAGGGTAAGAAATAATTGGTATGCAAGTTAAAGAAGTCTTTGCATGGACTAAAACACTCACCAAGGTTGTGGTATAAAAAATTTGACACATTTATACGGGGACTTGGCTTCACCAGAAGCTAAGAAGATCACAGTGTGTATTTTAAATTAATTGGTGACCATGTTATTTATCTTGTTTTGTATGTGGATGACATGTTACTAGTTGGAAATGACAAAGAAATTATCCAGGATTTGAAGAATCAATTGTCATCCAAATTTGACATGAAATATCTTGCTGCTGAAAACTATATTTTGGGCATGGAAATTAAAAACGATCAAGCAAATAGGAAGCTCTGGTTAAACGAGAGGAAGTACGTCGAGACAATACTACAAAGGTTTAATATGCAGGATAGTAAACTGGTGAAGGTTCCTGTTCCTGTAGGTGTAAAGTTATCTCCAGAACAGTGTCCCAAGACACAAGAAGAGGAAGAGAACATGTCTTGTGTTCCCTATGAAAGTGCAGTTAGTAGTCTGATGTGTGCGATGTTCTATACTAGACTAGACATTGCACATGCAGTGGGAGTATTGAGAAGGTTTATGTCAAAACCAAGGAAGGACTGTTGGACAATAGTGAAGTGGGTTTTTAGGTATTTGCGTGGCACTAGCGATTATGGTTTGCACTACCAAGGAAGACTAGGATTGGATAGAGTTTTGGATATTCATGGATTTTGTTGACGCAGTCTGGGTTGGAGATCTGGATCAGAGAATATCTACAAGTGGGTATGTGTTTAACCTATTTGGAGGTGCAGTTAGTTGGATGAGTAAGAAACAATCTGTAGTGGCATTATCAACTACAGAGGCAGAATACATGGTAGCCACTCTTGTAAGCAAGGAAGAAGTTTGGTTACAAAGATTTTGTTCAACTATGTGGTTCGTAGAGGGAGCTATAAAAATAGATTGTGATAGCCAAAGTGTAATTTTCTTGGGAAAGAACCCTTCTTGCCATTCAAAGACAAAGAACATTGATGTTCAGCATCACTTTGTGAGGGATATGATAGAAGACAAAAAGATGTTGTTGGTAAAGGTGCACACTTTGAAGAATAATATAGATGCATTGACAAAATCTGTGAGCTTTGAGAAGTTCTCTTGGTGTAGAGAAACAATGGGTGTTGCAGGGCTGAATAAATAACTAAGCTCTCCTGTGCCCCCTTGTGGAAAGAAAACAACAAGTGGGAGAATCTTGGATTGTGTTATATTCTTTCCACAACTAGTTCCCCTAGTTAATTGGGGGGTTCAAGGGGGGGCAAAGCCCCGTGTTCATTGCGACGATTAAGCAGTGGGGCGCGTCAGAGGGGGGCCAAAAACCCCCTTGTCCAGGGGGTTTGACGGGGGTGGGTAGTCCTCGTCTACAAGGTATAGGGTAGTGCCCCAGGGAAATTTTCCTTTTGGACCCTATATTAGGTGGGGTGAACCTACCTATGGTTTTTTGCATGGTTTTTGGCACATGGTTTTGGGCATGATGCTTTTTGGTCCATGGTATTGGATGCTTCAGCATGTATATATATTTATTGTAACATTGAAAGGAACATAATGAAAAATCAAGCTGGTAGTGCCAGTTTTGGAATCCAAGGGAAAATCTCTGTGTATATGTGTTTTATGTGTTATACTCTCACATTGTTTATTTTTTGTTCTTAGAATCCGTGTGCACGTAATTTCTGTATGGGGTTAAAACCTACACCAATGACTTCTTCTAGTGACCGAGGTTGATCATACTCAATACGGCCATTAAATGATAATGGTAATTAAAGAGCCCCAGTATTGCAACAAGAATGTTGCAAATCTTGAGGCTATCAACTTAAATTATCAACTCAGGGTTCATACGAACTTAAGAGGGGCTGATATTGTATGTGAAATAAACACCTTCCTCTTCCTAGACTAAATCCATTTGATGCAAGTGAAAGAAGCAAATGAAACAAATTCAATTGCACGAAGATCTAATTAAGCTGCCAATGCTAAGTTCCTAAAAATAAATAAGAATAAGGAAATATATTCTACTTTGGAAATTAAATGGTAGGAACAAAATCTATTCTCTTTGCAAACATGTAAAGCATAATGACAAGTAAGAAAATATGATCTATCTCGCTAGAGAGGAAATGAAATTTAAATGAGATATATTCTATTATGCAGGAAAGGAAGTTCCTAGATTACTCTTGCAAAAAGGAAATCACACTTGCTTAAAGTAAATTGTGGAAACGTAATATAGACTAATTTGTAAAAATCAACAATCAAGTAAGAAATATAAGAGCTAAATGAAATCCTAACAAAACCTAGCTCAACCAAAGTGGCCTTAGAGCCTTGATAGGCTATAAAACTACTTCTACCATGAATTTTGAGTGAATCTAGGCAAGGAAAATCTTGAAAACAAATTTCTACTGGTCTGCTACATGACTGCTACAGGAGTGACAAGATTGCAACATGAGAGACATAGCTTGTTGATTTCCTAATAAAATCAAATTCCAATTACTAATTCCAAGAGGAATCACACAAACATACCCTTGTTAACATATGCTAAAAAATAACAAAATATTGCTACACTAAAAACTATAAATTTTGGAATTAATGAGGTAGTTAACCTATGAATAACCTAACATAATCAAGTGAAAAATACATGGGTTAAATTTTTTTAATAACTTGAATGTTTGAATGATGTAATCCAAGTGGCATCAAATCAATTGAAGCTACTAGATTTATGAAGTAGTAAGCCAATGCAAGTAGCTCAATGATGAATATCACTTTTCAAAGATGTTCTAAGGATGCATCATGCTTGCAACTCTATAAATAACATAAAACACACTTCAATCATTTGACCAATATAACGTACAAAAAAAGAAGCATCAATAGTAAATTCAGAAATAATAGATGCAATTGAAAAAGAGATTCAAATAAAAAAAAATATTATACAAAAGGGCTATGAGGCTCCTAGGATGGCCAATCCCAAGAATACTTAGAGCCTTATAAAGGAAACCAAGCCTTAGGTTCTAAAAATGTAATCATGATTCATTATTTGAATCAATCCAAGTACATCCTTGCTAGAAATTAAAGTGGAGCTACTAAATAAGACGTTTTCTCCACTAGAAGACAGAGAAGTACATTCCTTTGGAGGCCAATTTTAATTTAAAATTATGTAAAGTGATTAGGAAACATTCTCCTTGAAAGGAGACATCTTTCTCCTCCAAAATCCCTCTAAAAGTGGGCCTGGTTCCCAACACTAGGAATCTTCATTAAATGATAGGGAACACATTCCTAGATTTTCTCAATAGGTGGAGCTCTAGAATTTGTCAATAATTTCATTATATTTGGTTCATTTACTATCCAATATTCATCCATCTTGTAGTCAGGATAAAGTCCCTATATTATCTCATTCAGAATTTACTCAATATTCCCCCAATATTGTGCAAAAGTAAATAATAGTAGCCACATAATATGCAAATATCTCTAAACCATCCTAAAAGCATATAAAGATAAAAACACATTATTAAGTGTAGAAGGAGAGATTTAATATAGCCTTTATGTTCCAATTAAAGGTTATATGGGCCCTAATTCTTGTTTTATTTGGAAGCCCATTAGTAATCCACCAACAAATATATAAACTTTGGCTTTATCATCCTTCAGATAAGGTGCATACCTCAATAACTCCAAGAACATAGTCATGTACTCCTCATCTATCATTGATCCCATCTTCAGCTCACAAAACACCTTGGATTTATTGTCATAGTATCTCTCTAACAAGTAATTCTTTCGAAAAATCCTTTTAATATGATGCCAACTCAAGTCCTCTATCCTAATGTCTCTGAACCAGCTCACATTTTCCCACCATTGTTAATTTTCCCTTTGAGGCTGAAAATAACTATCCTAGTCTTCATGTTCTCGATGTAATCATGCAACTAGAAGAGCTTCTTCATTTCAAGCAACAATGCCTCTCCATCTTCTATTTTACTTAATTTCCCATCAAATGTAGGTGGCTTGGATTTATTGAACTCATCCATCAAAGATCCCCTATCACTCCTCTTATAAAGATGATAGCGATGATGAACATGATACCTATCTGAACCGGAACTCGTGTAAAACCCATGTCGACTATCTTTCCTTTCAGGTGTATCCAATAATATGACATCTCTATCCATGTCATCTCTATCTGACTTGTGTCCACTAGGAGAACTACTTCCATATGCTCCACTAGACGTGTCCTCATGTCCATGACTGATCCAAAGTAGTCCCTATCTCTCTAGGTTTGACAAACTTTGAAGATTAATTTAATTGATTTCTACTTGTTTCTCCTGTGCCTTGGAAATAATCTCATGTGACTGAATGATTTTGTCATTATTGACTTTACAACTTCTTACTTCTATCTTCAAACTTCTAAAAGTGTCCACTGTGTGAGGAGAGCGCCCGTCACCATGATGTTCATCTAATCTTTAGGGAGAGTCTCGTGAACTGTAATCCAATTTTTTTTCTAGTCATCTATGATCTTCAACTTATTGCAAACATATCATGTAAGATAAATCAAATGTAAACATAACCAACATACCTCAATATAGCTCAGGAGAGGATATATCGTATGAAAGATCAACCCAATTAGAACCATGCATGTATAATCATAATCATAACAATATATTGACATCATGCATGACAGTACCAACTTCATAACATGACCTCATGCATGATAGCCATAACCAAAAAAATACATCCATAATAAACATATAGAAAATTACCTGCATAATAAGAACATTTAAAACCAACATGCATGCATGAAAAACACATTCCATCCGTTTAGTGGAAGTATTGAACTATGCTCTGATACCACTCTGTAACACCCTCCTCCCACACTTACCCAAGCTCACTAATCCATCAAGGAAAATATCTGATGAAGAGTTACTTTGGTATGACTCAGCCTCCTATGTATGGTTAAGGAAGTGGAATCGACAAAATGAAACTTTACTGACCTTCCATAAGAGTTACAAGACCCCGAGGAGCTAAAAAACCACTCCAGGTGCCCAAACCCTGAGCTAACTTGCTTCTTCACTTACCTGGACTCCAATTCACTTGCATAACAAGGAAATCTAGTGACTGTAAGCCTCTTGTCACATGGATAAGTCTACCTCTGAGTGATTGCAGTCTAAATTACATTATTTGGTGCATGCAACCTTAAGATTTGAGCCACCTTTTTAGGGCTAGGACCCAGAGCTTTGCTGAAAACTTGGTATAACTTTCCAAAATGGTGAATGACGTAAGGAAAAATCCATTAATGAGAAATTTAGAAAAAAATGACCTATTAAGGCCTGACCATGACAAACATTTCATCAAGCACATTGTGAACATATAATATCCATGTCATAAATGCATATCTGAACATAGGGATCTCATACTTATCTGAAAATCATCAAGAAGGTTTGATGCCCTTCCACGATAGCTACAATAACATGCATTAGGAAATGAGTTCATTAAGCATTCATTTACTAATCAAAACATGATGATATCTATAAGTAAATACTTTCATAAACCCATGCTTATAACCGACATATAACCAAAATAATTACAATTATAATAAAAGCAACATAATAACAATTATAAATACTCATGAAATACAAGAGGAAAATAGAAATTATTAAAATATGGAAAAGCCAACCATGTCAGGTACTTCCACGTACCACCCGCAAATAGATTGGGCTGAATCAAATATTTCTTTCAACCAATCACCCCCCGTGCCATATTCCAAGAATGAATGTGGGACCCACAACAAATCAACCAGAGCTTCCTCAGGATTTTCTGCAATCATGCCAAAACTATTCAAGTTACTACTAGGCCCAAAACCCTTAGCTATATAACCAAGCTTTATCACAATATCACCATGACTAGTCAAGGGATTTTGAGGCCCAAACAAAAACATACACTACCAGGCTTTACCAAAATCGTGCAAAATCGGTCAGGGGATCGCTAGTCTCTAAATAAGCTTGAATGCCTCTAGATTTCTTCCCCAATACTTTGAGTCATTTTCGCGTCTCAACCCTCAGGATTTGCTGCAATCCTACCATTACTGGTCAAGGGATTCCTAAGCCCTTGGGAGTTTTCTTGAGACCATCTCACTTAGTTCCAAAACCATCTGGAAGTCCAAATCTCAACCAATGAAAAAGTCCCATCACAGCATGGCTATCTGGAAATGGAAAGAAAAATTTGAAACCATTGTCACACTTGGAAAATCCCATGCCAATGACAATAAGAGAACCAAATACACACATGCTTCTACCATGCACGTCGAAACTAGCAAGGAAATCATACATGCAAATTGACAGCTACAAAGTAATCGTATTGTATTTGCTTGGTCCAACTCTTCCTTGTTTGATATTTGATTCTGGTTGCTTTCTTGTCTTTCCTTTCCATTGTTTTCTCAAATGCTAGAGTTCTCCAAGAATGCTCTAAGTGTACAAGAGTACGAGAGGATAAAGAGAATAGAGATAGAGTTCCCAAACTAAATTAAAAAAAGCTTACCCAACCTCAATTTGTGAACTAATTCTCATAAGAATTTTTACCAATGATACCTCTATTTTCTTCATTTTCCACTAGTTTCCCTTCAATTTCCTCCTCACGTGAAACTTGTGACCTTTCACCTTCCTTTTCTCCTATTTTCTATTATTTTCATAAATAAAATGCCAATTAATGTCTCTTTTCCTTTTCCATTTCCTTTGCCAATTTCCGTAGCCATAATAAGCCAAATAAACACCCACTAGGATGTCTTTCCCAACATTGAACTTGAAATAAGTGTCCCATGACCTTAGTCTTATTTTTTCCTTTATTAACTTTATTACATGAACTTTTAACCTAGGGTTGTTACAATTTCTTTGACATTTATTTGAGATATTTTCTCTAGGAGACGAATATAACTTTCACTGATAGAGTGCTTTGTAGTCCAAGAAAAAGTAAGAGCTTCCCAAGCGTGGGTATCTCCAATATAGATTGCATATTCAAGAAAAATATTTGGATGAGTGAATTTGCATCACTACCAAAAATCATGTCAACAACATGAACAACAATAATTGAAATATTATCATTCTTAAATTTGATATTCAGGTTACTCTCAGTTGCTCCTCTTTTGAATCCTTTTTCCTATAGGTATTTACCTAATTTATATTACCATGCCTTGGGTACTTATTTAAGTCCATGCATTTTCTTCTTTAATCTACACATTTCCTCATGGTTTTGTGACAGATGGAAACCTTCAGGATTTTCAACACAAACCTCTTCTTCAAGTTATTCATTAAAGAAGGATAATTTTACGTCCATCTAATATACTTTAAATTTTTATGACTTGAAAATATGAGTAACATCCTTACTATGGCTAACCATATTTCCCGGGAAAAATATCTTCAAAATCTCTTCCCTCAACTTGAGCATCGCCTTCTCATATTAATCATCCTATATTTCTTACAACTAGTCCATTTCCATGCAATTTTTCCTAAAGTCCCATTTTTTTCCAATAACATTTTTGTTTGCTCTTATTTGAACCATTTATGAAGTCTAATTTTTCTCATTTTTTTCCATCTCCTTGTTCATGGATATTACCCAATGCTAATCTTGTCTTTCCTAAGAATTTGTTTTTTTGGTTCAATAATCAGCAGAATAGAAATATACACTTGAATAGAGGTATTAATTAACCTTCTTTGGGATTGAACACAAGCGCCCTTATCACCAACAATATGCTTTGTACGATGATGTTTTTGCACATACGTTCAGGGACTTTTTGGGTGAGAGCATTCTAGCTACTCCTCTTCCTCTTCTCTTGATTTTTAAGGATAATCTCCTTCATCTTCACTATTAGTCTAATTAGGTGTACTAATAAATTTATGTTGTTTTCCTCTAATAGGTCACTTCTCATTGTCCTTTACATCAATGAATTCAACTACTTTGCATAACCTTTTATCATAACATGTGTAGAACTTGCTCTTAGTAGAATATCCTAAATGTATTCCTTCATCAACTCTTAAATCGAACTTGCCTATATTTTCATCATTATTCTTAATGTAGCACTTGTTGCCAAAGACATTGAAATGTTTGATTGTTTCCATTTTTCAGCACCGCAACTCATATGGAATTTTTTGAATATCTGGCCTAAGGTTAGATTTATTTAAAATATGGACTTTACATGAAAAACTTCAGCCCAAAACATTTTTTTCCATATTTCCTTCATCCATCATTTCTTTTGCTAAGTTCTACACATATATTTTGTCTCAACTACACAGTCTTATTGTGGGGTGCTAACAATAGTGAATTGTCTCCATGTTATTCACAAAATTTTTTTAAAACATTCAAAGTGAGCTCTCCACCCCTATCTAACCTTGCACACTTTACTTTGCAATCATTTTGGTTCTTAGCGATCAAATTAAAATTTTTGAACTTTTCAAGTCCTTTAGAAATGAAACCCACGTAAATCTCGTATAATCATCAATACTCATCATGGAGTATGCCTCACAACTTGGAGCCTAAGCCCTACCAAGTCCACATAAGTCTATATGAACTAGATGTGGCATGGTGGATGAATTCTCTTTGGTATTGAAGTACACTACCAAGTCCACATAAGTCTATATAAACTAGATGTGGCATGGTGGATGAATTCTCTTTGGTATTGAAATACACTTAGACTTGCTTGCAGATTTCATATGATTTACAAATGGTGTTTCTTGTCTTAGTAATTTTTGGAAAATATCTCACAACTCCCTTTTTTCTAATCTTCACAATATGGTTGAAATTTAAGTGCCCAACTCTTCTATGCCACAACCAACTCTCATCAAGCTTTCCATGTTAACAATTCTAGTTTTCTTCTTTGACTTTCTACACATTGTTTGAGGTCCTCACACCATTTTCTATAACCTTCCCTATGCTTTCTAACTTTACCTCACAAGGATCAAGTGCATAGAAAACACTCTTTCATGCATGTAAACACACTTTTTTTTTTGAAATGGTAGCAAAATTAAAAATACTACTTTGTAAGAGAAAAATTAATATGATGGCTATTTTTTTTTCTTTGAATGCAAATGCACTTTTCCTTTTCAAGGGATATAATACCAAAGTTGTTATTTCCTTGCATGCAAGTGCATATTTTTGTTCCAAGTTAATTTTCTTTCATGTATGTGAACACATATTTCATTTTATGAAATCTAGCATTTAGCAGACATTCTTCTTCATGCAATACATATCCTTTTGATATTGGGTGGCCACCACATCCACATGAAAAATCTAGGGTAGATCAACCCAAATGGATCTACCATTGGGAAAACAAGCCAAGGGCATCGAGAAGATTTGACCCCATGACCTCCCAAGTCGCAAAATCTTCTTCATGCAATACATATCCTTTTGATATTGGGTGGCCACCACATCCACATGAAAAATCTAGGGTAGATCAACCCAAAGGGATCTACCACTGGGAAAACAAACCAAGGGCATCGAGGAGATTTGACCCCATGACCTCCCAAGTCGCAAAATAATTGGCAACAGGTACTCAACCAATTGAGCTAACTCTTGAAACTTATGAACCATTACTATAGTTATTCCTAAAAATATAACATTTAGTGGCTATTCTTCTTCATGCCATACATATTCTTTTCCATCAAACTATACCATAATTATTATTTATGTACATCTATTCCTCTTCAACAAACTAATTCAAATTTTAACTAATTCAAAATTATTATTTATGTACATCTATTCCTCTTCAACAAACTAATTCAAATTTTAACTAATTCAAATTTTTCCTTGCACAAGTCTATACAATCTTTTCAAGAAGTGACTTAGTTAATGACTTAAAACTAACGTGGTTACTTTATTTTCCTTATGCAAAGGATTCCTATGTACATAAATGCGTATGCTCGTTTTTTTTTTGGGAAGAATCCTTCCAAAAAGAAGCTTATCATAATAAATAATAACCAATAATAACCACGCTCATTTAAATAGTCATATAACTAATATTATTTTGTCTCGTAGTTCTACTTACAGATTTGGCATAAGGCCATTCGTTTTTGTTACCCGATCTTTACCTGATTCAATAAAATAGTTCTCTCGCAATTTACACGAGGTCATTGGCAGTGTTCTTTCACAAATTAGATGGTAGCTAGAAGGAACTTCAAGGAATCCTTACCTATACCATTCACTAATTATCATCTGGAAGTAGAATTGCACATATAGAATATGGACATATTTCAGGGCAAAATATAGATCTTAGTTCTACTAAGGATTTAAGAACTAATGAATATATCTAAAACTGAAGTCAACGTCCTTCTGAAATGTAATTTTCTGCATCAATTAAGCATTCCCTATTTTGAGAGGTCTAAGTTTTGGCGACAACCTTACCATATTGCATAATGTCCACCAGGTCACAAGTCCTCCTAAAAACCAATAGTGAAAAAAGTATTAAAACCATTTTATATGCACATAATAGTTTATAAATGTAAGAATCCCAGGTCGTGTTATCCACACAACAAGATAAGAAAAGGTTAAGATAAAATACAAAAATTAGTTATATTTCTTATAAACAAACCGATCACTAAATTTGCATATATGTTTAAACATGAACTAAAACAACAACACCAAATTAATACCCTTCTAAAAAAATCAATGCATAAAAATGCAGGAGCACCTTAAATCTACCTACAAGTCCTTTTACAACCTCAATTCAAGTAATATTTATAGTATAATGTGAAAACACAACATGTGACTCAGGTTCTCAAACGATTGGCAATGGATTTGCAATGAATATTTCATCCACTGCTTTGTCAAGAAAACCTAAAACAAACTGAGAAAAAGGATACTCACTCTACTATTCAACCTTTAATGTGTAGATAACCAAGATGGTGGTCACTAGTTAGATTTTACAAAAGACGAACTAAAATTACACTCAGAAATCCGAATTAAATCAATATAGAGGGATTATCTAAAGCATTTTCATTGAGTTTATATTGGAAACAGTTCCTTTAAACCCGAAATATGACTTCCAAAATGAGCATGGTCATATTTTCTCAACGTATGTTGACTCTCGAATGACTAGTGGTATATCAAAACCATGGCTCAAAATACTTCCTCTAAATGAACTTTAGCACATTTAGTACATAAAATCAGGTTATTACAAATCAAAACAAAGGCTGAATTCTAAAGAATTAATTCATACGATTAATTTGAGAAACGAAATCTTTTCATAATTCAACAAACAAACCACTTGTCTTTTCCTTATAGAAACTACACTTTTGTTCTCTTAATTTCTTCCTCCATATTCCATTCTATGTTGGTGGTGTCTTGGAAAATTTGCTTGCATTCTCTCCTAGGCATCATAAACCAATAGTGTCTCGTTCATTCACCTCCATCCTTCACTGACTGGAATGTCTCATCTGATCAAGGACACACTTCACACAATATCAAAAAGACCATACTATACAAGGCGGCTATTTCTTTTAGTAGATATTGTGAGTTCATTTAGCCATAACAACCGATGAACAACAAATTTTGTTCAGAGTTTGATTGGCCACAGGCAAGTAACGACTTCTGGTTAGTTTTAGCAATACAACGCATGTGTTCTTTACTGTGCAAAGGTTCTTTTGTTCATTTTCTTCGAAAGAAAAGGAAAGGTTCACATGCCAACTAGACCCCTTTTTTTTCTTTGCCTCCTCTCAAATCTTGATCTATATTCATTTCAATTTTGACAGATGTTAAAATTACTTGTAACTAATTCTTAATGGGACAATTAACATACAGTAAATTAATAATATCTCCCACATGATAATTATGGGCTTGTATATTAAAATATAATTGAATCAAATAATGTTTATTGCATTTGAATATTATTAACTTTTGTAGAAAAATATATGATATTATAAAATACTTTTTTCTGGAACCATGTAAGTCCACTTCCTTTTTGCAAAATCTGCATTGATATTTAGTGAATGAAAGAATAGCTCTAAATGTCCTGAAATAAATACGTTTTGACCGATGGATCCCTTGGAGAGGTGTCCCTGGATATAACTTATTTCCAAAATTCCAACCATACTTTTCCATATGAGTCTCGATTTAATTTTTATGGCAATATAAAAGGCAATACCAGTAGCTATTATCAGATATATTGTGATTTTCATTTGGGGTATGCAAAATAAAGCAAATAGAAAAATGTAGATGCATAGTATTCAAAATTTATGTTTGGAAGGACAATGTGAGCACGTCACTCGAAAATTGTGTAAGCTATTGTTTTGAGAGAATCAAATTCCTGATAAAGAAAAATCTTTCAAATCTTGTAAACAAAACCCTATATCCAAAGAACCCAAAATAAATGAAATTCTTACCTATGGAGTGATATGACGCGGTGTCCCTTATTGTCACCTAGTGTTAGGAGCCCAACAAAATGGACAATTTTCCCATCTAATTGTTGGACTGAATTTAGGGACAAATTGTGATTTTTGTCTTGTCTTTTTTGGTAAAAAAACCAAAATTAGTAGAAAAGAAGGTTCAATAGCTTAATAATTTATTTCTTACCGATGGCTTTGTAAGGAAACTACCCATAATCGCTCGCACTAGTGTCTTGTAAAATTAACACGCTTGTGAAAATTTGCATTGATATTTACTAAACAAAACCCTAGCACGAAATATGATGCTAGGAGCAAAAAAGAATGGTATATTTTCCCATTTGAGTTCTAACTTGAATTTAATGGAGAGTTGGAAATCACTTTTAGAAGCCATTTAGGGACATATTCTGATTTCTTTGTGGGGATATGTAAAACAATCATTGTAGAAAAAAGGAGTTCCATAAGCTTCACCAATTTTCATTGGCTAAGGTCCATATGAGCACACTAACCATAATTGAATGAGATAGTGTTTTGCAAAATAAACCCCTTTGTGCAAAATTTGCGTTGATCTTTACTAAAAAAAGTCTTAGATCAAGTCTTAGATCTCAAGACACTGAAATAAAAGAATTTTTTTTAGCTATAGATTTTCTAGGAGTTATGTGTCCCTAGTTGCAATATGTAAGATGGTGTAGGGAGCCCAACAAAATTTATGATTTTACCATCTAGGTTCTATTTTAAATTTTATGATAAACTAGTGCAAGTTTCTTCTAACAGTCTTTTGGGGACATATTTCTATTTCTATCTAATGCTATAAAGAAAAACATAGAGTCACAAGGAGGCTCGTAATAATTCTCATTTGTTCTTGGTTAAGGCCCATGTGAGCATAATACCAACAATCGTTGAAGCTAGTTCTTCATAGAGTACACTACCTTGTATACACCAGAAGAAAAACACATAATCTAAATTGACCACTGTAAATAGTTGCTAAAATACATCCATGAAGATATTTAAGGAACTTCTACATTGTACTAACCAATCTCCAATATTGACACATGTTAATGCCCCTCTTTTTGAAAAAAAAGGAGTGTAACAATTAACATGAGAAGGTGGACATAGTAGAATGTAAAGTGCCAAGATTTATGCACAAAAAAATCGTATAGTGAGTTCAAATTTGAGTGCACAATTCGAAAATGTAAGTAAAAACATGATATTCACCCTGAATCACAAGTTAGAAATGCCTCTAGATTTATCTAAAGTGAAATTTGAAAAGCCAGCTTTCTTTGCAATTTGAAAACCTTAATTTTGTGCAATTTGAAAACCCTAATAATGTGGAGTATGTTGATGATAGCTAAGTATGTTGATGATAGCTATGTGGGATTTCAAAATGAATATTGGTGGCCAAGGTTTTCTATTTTGGTGGATTCCTATTAAGTGTTGCGAGAGTCTCACTCGTGCCAACTTGTATTAAGGTATGGTAGGTAAGGAAAAGTGTGGAAAACATGCTTGTGTAACATCAAGTCGAGATAACCTCATTTTGTCATGAGCCATGAACATAAGATTTCCAATTATGCACTTTCCCTATAATGTTATCTTTGTTCTTTATATTTATGAATCCAATGAGCTAATGAAGGATGAGTGTTTTTTAATACCATTCTAACTGATTTATTCCCAACACATGATAGGAAACTTTGGTAAGTGACACACTCAAGAAACATGCATATAAATGACGAAACTTTGGTAAGTGACACACTTAAGAAACATGCATATAAATGACAAAATTAAGTGATGTACCATAAGATGTAAAAAAGTGATACTGATGAAGGAGCATTGACACCATGTACGTCAAACTCAAAATATCTCTGAGGAGTAATTAAGAAATGAGTTTCTATAACGAGAAACAGTTGAAACAGACGAGATCATCATTAATACGTATTTGAATCTCTAGAAGAAGTCGACATATTAGTCATTTTATCTTACTAAACGTGCCATGTAATCCAACTAAAAATTTATTTAGGTGATGTTGCTGAGTACGTTTAGTGTTTTATTTAATTGCTGGCATCTCACCGCCTTATAAAGGGGTTCAATTAAATGTTTTGTGAAATGTATAAATGTAAGCCAACGAGCATGTTAAAAGTATTGGCCAATACAATGTAGTTAGGCAAGGGGTGGCCTGAACATAGAGGCCATGAAATGTAATTGTGTTTTTTTATATTTAAAATTATTGCAGATAGCTTTCGTCCAACACTCTGTAATCCCATGTATTTTTAGTTCAATTTAGTATATTTCTGTTTGAGAAATTTGTGTGTGTATTTTTAGAGAGACCTACACGATCTCTATAAGAACATGGATAGTGTGATGAGAATTGAAAGGATATATTGTCGAATTTCTGAGCATGGAGAATCATAAGTCCAGTGTTGACGCTGCATGAAGACTATTACCTTTGTAATTTAATTTCGAAGCATACACTGATCCTACTCGAGAAGAATTGATCAAATTATGTAAATGCATGCAAATTTGATGGAAACTGCAAGAATTATAATCAACGTTGAACCGGGTCAAATCCAGCATATGTTTTTGAGGGCTCATGGCTACTATCGAGAGATAATTACGTAGAGATGGCATGGATCTGGAAGTTGTATTTATTCCAAGAAGAATGTCATGGTCCCGTAACCCACAGGTCTTAGTATCGAAATAGGTCTTAGTATCGAAATGAGAAGATAAAATATGATTTAAATTACTTTTAGGAGCTGCTTTCATGGACTGCACCAAATTAAGTGAAAATCCTACTTATAGAGTTGAGGAAGAAGCAGAGAATGCAAATATTTGGAGAGAGCTTGAAGGAAAGGAAGTGTGTGATATTTGTTTTTTCTTGCATGTAGAAGTGAAGAGAAGTGGGAATATTTGTAGCAACTTAGAGCAAGGAGTGTTTTATTGGTTAAAGAGGAGTTCTTTATTGATTAAAGAGGAAAGATCAATAAAGAGGAGAGAACCATGAAGTACCCAAAGACTAAACTTAGAGGAAAAGAAGCTTAGTGAGGTATTATGCCACAAGAAGATAAGACATTCTACTGCAGAGATTTTATTCTAGCTCACGAATGAAAACTCTTACAACAATACTAGATGCTTATAACTAGGAGGTTAATTTTTTTAACCTTAGGAGTCGTACACCCTATACATCAAAGTCGAAATACGTGGGAGGAATCATAAAAAAAATGAACTTTATAACCAGAAACGGTTGAAAAGGAAAACATCGTCGTGAATACGTATTGAATCTCTAGAATAAGTCTATGCAAGGAATCCTTTAACTTACTAAACTTTCCATCAAATCAAACTAACTTTTTAGGTGATTTTGTTGAGTAGGTTTAGGGTTTTGTTTGCTTTTTGGCATCACAATGCCTTAGAAAAGGGGTTAAGTAAATGTGCTTTTGAAATATACATATACGTAATCCAGTACAATGTAGTTAGGCCAAATACAATATAGTTAGATCAAGGAGTGGCCTAATTAGAAAGGCCATGATATAGTTGAAAATAATTAATATTATTTTGTATTAATGGAGAAATGGTTACATAAGTTGTAATGTATCTCTTTAGTTTAGGATTTGTTCGTAGAGTTTAGGAGTTTGGTTGCAATTTCCTGATTTCCTTATTGTATTTAATGATGTAATTACTCATTTGATGGATAGTAGAGTGTACAGAGAGAGTTCTCTTTGTTTGAGTGTAGTCTCCCGATGCAGTACTCACCTGTGAGCTGTAACTCCCCCTTTTTCAATTCAAGTCTGATTTTTATCTTGGTATCAGAGCACACAGTAGGGACAACCTTAATTTTTCTTTTCTTTAGGGATGCATCCTTGTACATAACTATAGTGCCGGTGGAGTATATAGAAGTATCCGTAGAATCAGGTGGACTACAGTAACACCTAAAGCGGATCTCTTAGATGACTGATCATCTCTGAGCAGAAGAAAGGGTTGGCGCGGTTTCGAGAGGAACACTTGTGCCATTTTTTAGCACAAGAGGAGTTGGCGCTATTTTTTAAGGAATAGTCGTGCCATTTGGCATAGTTTTTAGAGTAATAGTCGCACCAACGCGCCAGGAATTGCAATTCGCATGGAAAAGCAAGACATAATCACGCCAATTTCGTAAGACGCGTCGATTTTGTTTCTGGTGCAAGTCTTTCACCGTCGAAGGAGCACTAGCCTCTTTCTCCTTGGAAAATCTGCAATATTTTGCAGTTCGACTTTGCCCAGTGGTGGCACTTTGAAGCTTCAGATCTTCTCAGTGGAAGTAGATCGGATTTGCCCGGTGGTGGTGCATTGGAATTCCTGATCTATTCGGTGGCAGCATATTGGATTTGCTCAGTGGTGGCGCATTGGAGTTCTTGATCTACTCTATGGCAGCATATCGGACTTGCCCAGTGGTGGCGCATTGGAGTTCTTGATCTGTTCAGTGGCAGCAGATTGGACTTGCCCGATGGTGGCACATTGGAGTTCCTGATCTCTTCGGTGGCAGCAAATCGGACTTGCCCGGTGGTGGCTCATTGAAGGTACAAATTTTATTCAGCAAAACATAGGTTCGGATCTGGTATGTGGTGACTTTTTTTTAGTGTTCAGTTGGATAAACTTATTCATCAAAGAATCAGAAAATTTTATCAGTCTAATATGAATAACAGTATAGAATCGTATCTCCACGAGTCTGGAAAACACGATGGATCGAATTTCACCAACTGGAAATTCAAGATGCAGAATTTACTTGAAAGCAAAAACGCGTGGTCGATTGTTATAGGAAATGAGCTGAAACCAGGATCAACTGCAGAAGAGCAAGATTGAGATAAAAGGGAGATAAAAGAGAAGGTCATATTGAATATGTCCGTCAAGGACAATGTTATCCCACATATTAGAGACTGTAAATCGGCCACTGATATTTAGACGACACTCAAAAACCTATACCAGACGCAGAATACAAACCGTGTCTTGTCACTTAGAGGCAAGCTGTTTGCATTGAAGACGAAGGAGAATGAGTCCACTGCTGGATTCATTGCTAGAGTTAAAGATCTGAAGGACAGATTGGGAGATATCGGAGAGAAAGTTTCCGATTTAGATCTGGTCATGATCACGTTGAAAGAAATGACTGATGAATACCAGGTGTTCATCTCAGGGCTGTCAGCAAGGGAGAAATCCCCCGCGTTTGAAGAGCTGACAGAGATTCTGCTACAGGAAGAAGAGAGACGACAAAATTTGAAATCAAAGAGCAATAACCTTGCTCTGATGGCAAAAAGGAGACAGTATAGAGGGAAGCAGCATCAGCAACTGCAGCAGTAGAAGCAGAAAGGTGCCAACACATTTCAGAAGAGACCGTTTAAAGGTATGTCTACTAATAATTTTCCCATTAAGAAATGTTTTTACTGTGGAAAACCTCGTCACCAGATTAAAGATTGTTATAAGAGGCAGGCAGACGAAGGAAGAAACAAAGAGAGAAAACATAAGAGTTACTTTGTTGAGGAAGAAGAAGACCATAGCCATGAACTTCGACTATTTATAGTCGATTGTGCTCTTTCAACCTTAAAGGGAGATGAGGACGACATATGGTATGTCGACTCTGGCGCATCCTCACATATGACTGGTAAGAAGGAATGTTTTGAATTTCTTGAAGAAACTTCATGTGAGTCGAAAATCTATTTAGGAGATGACAGTGGATATGAGATCAAAGGATATGGTGACATTCCTATAAAGTTACCTAGTGGTGACATTAGACATCTTAAAAATGTATTGTATGTTCCAGGAATTAAGAAAAATTTGGTCTCCATCTCAATGATTACTGATCAAGACATGCAAGTTCAGTTCTTTAAGACTAATTGTGTCATTAAGGATAGCCAGATGGAAACAGTTGCAACAGGAGTGCGCGTGGGGAACCTGTATAGACTATATGTGAAGGGTATGCCACAGCAAACAATGGTTGCAACTAGATCGACAGTTGAAGATCTCTGGCATCAGAGATTTGGCCATCTTAATCTGCAAGACCTCATCTTACTTCAGAGAAAAGGTATGGTTGATGGACTCCCTGTTCTCCATAATGTTAAGCTGGATTGTGATGGATGTGCATTAGGGAAAATGCATAGAGAAGAGTTCCCTTTACATGTCAATAGAAAGGAAGGAGATATTTTAGAACTGGTGTATATAGACATCTGTGGACCTATGCAAACTAGGTCAATAGGAGGAGCATATTACTTTCTTTTATTTACAGATGATTGCACTAGATTTTCATGGATATACCTTCTGAGTAAAAAGAGTCAAGCCTTTTAGTATTTTAAGAGTTTAAATCCATGGTAGAAAACCAGACGGGAAAAAGGATAAAAATTCTCTGCTCAGATCAAGGGGGAGAATACAGGTTGGGAGAGTTCATGGATTTATGCAAGCAGCATGGGATTGTGCAACAATTTACAGTACCCCACACTCCACAGTAGAATGGAGTGGCGGAACGGAAGAACAAAACTCTTGTGGAGTGCGCAAGGAGCATGCTTCAAGGTAAGGGTCTATTAAATGGTCTTTGGGCAGAAGCTATTAACACTGCTGTGTATTTAAGGAATAGAAGTCATACTAGATGTTTAGGCTTCAAAACCCCATTTGAAGCATTGTTTGGATTCAAAACATCACTGAGTCACTTAAGAATATTTGGGTCAAAATATTATGCTCATATACCTAAGGCAGATAGGAAGATGTTAGATCCTAAAGCCCTGAAATGTATATTTGTTGGATATGGCACTGAGTTCAAGGCATATAAGTTATATAATCCTGTGACTCACAAGGTTTTTGCTAGCAGAGATGTTATATTTCATGAACAGGTTCAAGAAGAAAAGGATGACTCTAACAGTGATTGCCACATTCCATTGCTATTGGAAGAAAACAGTGAGGAGGATGAAGAGCAGGAGCAGAAACAAGAAGAAGAAGTAACAGATATTGTAATCAATGATGATGCAAGCCTAGAAAAGGCTAAAATACAGAGAGTTGAGGTAAGTCACCTACCAAGGAGATCAGGTAGGAAGACTCAATTATCTTCTAGATTGAAAGACTATGCATTAATGTCAAAGATTGTAAACATTGTAAAACCTACAAATTATGAGGAAGCAAGTAAATCTGATGCATAGAGGGCTACAATATATGAGGAAATAGAATCAATAAATAGAAACCATACTTGGGATTTGGTTGAATTGCCTGAAGGTAAAACCCCATACGATGTAAATGGTTGTATAAATAAAAAATAAATGCAAATGGGAGTATAGAGAAACTTAAAGCTAGACTGGTAGCAAAGGGTTACTCACAGCAAGAGGGAATAGATTTCGATGGAACCTTTGCTCCTGTAGCCAAACTAAACACCATTAGAATGCTAATTTCCTTAGCAACAAAACACAAATGGCAGCTACACCAGCTAGATGTTAAATCTACATTTCTGAATGGTGACTTGAAAGAAGAAATTTATTTAGTACAACCTGAAGGTTTTGTGAAAAAGGGACAGGAACATCTTCTGTGTAAATTGAAAAAGGTACTTTATGGTTTAAAACAGGCACCCAGGTCATGGTACGAGAAAATTGATTCATTTTTTGTACAACATGGCTTTCATAGGAGCTTCAATGATCCAAATCTGTATATGATCCGAATGGAAAATGGCATCAACCCATGGTACTCATCCACCCATATTATTCATCGACCCATGGAATTTACCCATGGTATTGTAAATGGCATCCACCCGTGGTATTGTAAATCCACACCATGGTAATTCATTCACCATGGAATTGACTCGTGGTATTGTAACTGAAAAATACTATAAGTAACAAGTCACATTTTGTAAAAGGACAGATTGTCCGCCACAATGTAGCCTTTACAATTATTATCAGTTTTAATAAAAAGTTTCTATGTGGTTTTGTTTATTGGGCATTCTCCTCTTTTTTTCTTCTGGCAATTCAAGTTTTGAGATCTTGGGGGCCTTTCCCCCAAGATCCATTGCAATCTTTCAGATCTTGGGGGTCTCTCCCCCCAAGATCCATTTCAATGTTTTAGATCTTGGGGGCCTCCCCTCAAGATCCGGATCAGTGGTATCAGAGCCGTCTGCTTTTTCTCTGTTTTTCTTTGCATGTCCCAAACAAGGTCGGGATATAAGGAGTTAGGGCTTGAACTGGTCGAACCTTTGCAAGACCAGCCTCGCAAATCCCGACGGCCTCCCATGGCGGATGAGAAGAAAGACGAGGGGGCAAGAGATCCTATCAAAATCTTGCTCGAAAAAGCCCTCGAGCTGCAAAGGAATGCGATGATGGATAACTTTGCGCAGATTCTTCAGTGGCTACCCAGAGGTGATGCATCAGCTTCCAATAGCTACTCTAGAAATGCCACACCCTTTAAGGTACAAGTTAATTTGAAATCCCCATCTTCGATGGTCAAATAGATGCAGATGCCATAGATAAATGGTTAAATCTGCTAGAAGGATATTTTTCTGTTCATGAATTTTCAAGTCGGGAAAAGATTGTTTTTGCTCTTCCCAAAGCAACCCCCCACGTCAAGGACTGGTGGGAAACCTACTGCGAGCAGAAGGATGAAAGCACAAGTTCACTATTTTCAGCGGGATTCATTTCGAGATGCCATCAAGGAGCAGTACTACCCTGTCAAAAGCTATGAGGACAAATACATCAAATGGACCACACTGCGGCAGGGACGAGACCATGATGTGTCGGAGTTCACAAACATTTTTCATACCCTTCGTACACAGTTGGATATCAAATATTCTAAGCTGCATCTGGTACTCAAATACCGCGGTTGACTACGCAGATACATCCAGGAGGAGATGGAGTTCTTGAACATCTCCTCACTTGGCACCGCATACCGATACGCTGTCAAAATCGAGCAAAAGTTCAAACAGAAGAAGCGAGGCTTTGGATCTGCAAATCCGAATCCCAAAGGACAAAGCCAAGGTGGGGTGTCCCAAGAAAACACCTCGAAGCCGCAAGAAAAGAGCAACACCATGAAGCCGAAGAAGGACATGGGAAATTGGTGTGAGTTCCACAACAGTCCCATTCATAGCACAAGTGAGTGTTGAACCAAGTAGTCGCTGGTGGCCGAGTTGAAGGCTTCCGAATCAGATGCATGTTTTGAACCTGAGCCAAAACCCGACAAGGGGAATGGCAAAGGGAAGCAGATCATTGATGCGGATCACAGCGCCATTGTTGCCACTGCTAAGATCCAGAAGAATGAACCCGAAGAGCCAAAATAACCTTATTTCAATAGAGGTCGTGAAGTAGTTGGGCCTACTAACTACACCACACCCACAGTCGTACAGTAGCGGGTGGCTTCATGAAGGACGAGATCTCAAAGTTCGCCAACAGTGTCGCCTTCCCTACAACATTAGGCCCTTCACAGACGAGGTATTGTGTGATGTTACACCTCTGGATGTTTGTGATGTATTATTAGGCCAACCATACTTATGGTGGCGACATGTTGTGTATGAGTCAAGGCCTCGTGTTGTCATTATTTCTTTGGATAATTCATTATATAGGATACCGGAGGTAGCCCCACCTACTGCCTCCTCTTTAATCACTACCAAGAAAGGCAGCAAGCTCATCTCCCAGACTAGGAAATTCATTTCCTATCTGGTTCACTCCCAAAGTAAGGGGAAGATCGTTGTTACATCCATGACCCCTGCAAAGGGTTCCTCCACGCAGCAGCAACAACAACAAAGGGATATGGTCATGACAGAACATAGGAACAACTTCTCCTCACACAGAGGCGTACCACATAAGTTTCAGGTGGGTGAAAAAGTTTGGTTACATCTGCAGAAAGAATTCCTTACAAGAGCCCATCAGAAGCTCCGACCACTCCGACATGGTCCTGACACCACTACCAAGGACACAGGCAACAATGATTTGAAGCACAACATTCCTCCATTCCTTCACTTGCACTGAGTGTTCAATGTGGACCATCGTTGACCATGCTTCCCACCATTTCTGGTCACATCAGAGATTGCAGAATAGCTCACTTGGAAACAAGTTCAGCAGATGGAGGAACTCAACGCAATGGGGACCATTGCTTCCTAAGGGGGGAGGAATGATCTAAGTGGATTTTGGTGGCCACCAACCTATCCCATTTGGACACCCACAACTGTCTCTTTCAGTCTTTTCAGTTTCCTAAATTGTAGCACAATTTACTATTTTTAGCAGTTTTTCGGGTCCTGAACTTTCGAAGCCGTTTTGAGGCCCTAAACGATGTTTTTTGGGAAATCTGGGGCAACATGGTCACAAGGACCAATGTTTCCTACCCAAAGTGGTAGTTCTCGGATAGATTTTTCTAACGAGTTATTGTACGTGTCAAACAGAGATCGTATGCCAAAGTTACGACCCCGGGAAATTGATGTACCAATTTACCCAAAACGGGGCCCACAATTTGGCGTTTCATCTTCTAAGGGTCGGTTTTGGAATGTGAAGGGTTTTCCATTGTTTCTCAATAATAAATAGGCCTTCGAGCCTCATTGTAACACACGTTCGGAACAGTTCAGAGACATGTAGCCGCACATCTCTTCTCAGAGATAAGCTACCATCGTCCTAGCTGGTTTATTTCCAATTCTGGTTGTAAGCATATTTCGGTATTTTCCATTAATGAAATGAAGTGTTATTTCCGCTGCATCTCTTTATTTATGGTTATCGCATCTCTGTAATTATGGTTATCTCTGTAATCTATTGCGTTCCTATTTAAATCCGGATCAGTTGGTTATCAGAGGGTTCTGCTTTTTCCCTTTCTCGGTTTTTTCTTTGCATTCCCCGACGAGGTCCAGGATATAAAAGAGTTAGGGCTTGAACTCGGTCGACCTTTGCGAAGACCAAGCCTCGAATCCCGACGGCCCTCTCCATGGCGGACGAGAGAAAGATGAGCGGGGCAAGGAGATCCTATCAAAATCTGCTCGAAAGAAGCCTCGAGCGGCAACGGAACGCGATGAATGACAGCTTTAGTGCAGATTCTTCAGCGGCTACCTAGATGTGACGCATCGGCTTCCAGCAGCGATTCTGGAAACGCCACGCCCTTTAAGGTACAAGTTAATTTTGAAATCCCCATCTTCGAGGGTAAAATAGACGCAGATGCCGTAGATAAATGGTTAATCTGCTAGATGGGTATTTCTCTGTTCATGAATTTTCAAGTCGGGAAAAGATTGTTTTCACTCTTCTCAAAGCAGCCCCCCACGTCAAGGACTGGTGGGAAACCTACTGCAAGCAGAAGG
>APFE030263877.1:244944-280892 GCA_000404065.3 Pinus taeda
CTCATTGTAACATAGTTCAGAACAGTTTAGAGGCATGTAGCGACCACATCTCTTCTCAGAGATAAGCTACCATCGCCCTAGCTAGTTTATTTCCATTTCTGGTTGTAAGCATATTTCAGTATTTTCCATTAATGAAATGAAGTATTATTTCCACTGCATCTTTGTGTATATGGTTATCTCTGTATTTTGTTGTGTTCCTGTTTAAGTCTGGATCAATATACCAAGTTTAATAAACAGAGGCAAATTATTTTGATTTCTTTGTATGTAGATGATATGATCATAACAGGGAATGCTAACAATCTGATCAAAGAAATCAAACAGCAAATGTCACAAATGTTTGAGATGAAATATCTAAGAAACCTTCATTATTACTTAGGATTGGAGGTATGGAAAGATTCTGGACGAACTTTTCTTACTCAAGGGAAGTATGCCAGAAACTTGCTGGAAAGGTTCAGAATGGAGCAGTGCAGATCAGCAGCAACACCATTACAGTAGAATTTAAATTTGAGCAGTGAGGATGGTACTAAAGAGGTGGATACCACTGTGTATAGACAGCTAGTTGGCAGTTTGATATATCTTACTACAACTAGACTAGATTTGGCATATTCAGTTAGTGTGTTAAGCCAGTTCATGTCAAAACCACTCGAAAGTCACTGGGTCGCAGCAAAAAGTGTGTTGAGGTATCTTAGTGTTACTAGTAATTATGGCATTTTGTACACTGACACTTCTGCTGTTATTCTAGCAGGTTTTCCAGATTCCGATTGGGCAGGTAACTTGGATGATCAAAGATCTATCATAGGTTACGCATTCAACATTGGATCTGGGGTCATAGCATGGAGCAACAAAAACTAGAGCATTGTAGCTCTATCTTCATGTGAAGCTGAGTACCAAGCATTGTGTGCAACCACATGTGAAGCTATCTGGTTGAGAAGACTTCTCGACGATGCAGGAGAAGAGAAGAAAGAATCAACTATTATCAAAACTGACAACTAGAGTACCATCAAGCTTGCATACAATCCAGTCTTTCATAAAAATACCAAGCACATCGATACTCAATTTCATTTTGTTCGAGAGAAACTACAGCGAAAAGAAATATGTGTTGAATATTGTAAAACTTGTGATAACATGGCTGATATTTTTACTAAACCTCTTGGGCATGTAAATTTTGAATAATTTAGAGGGATGTTAGGAGTTCAGGATAATCCTTTCTCCATTAAGGGGGGGAGTTGAAAATAATTAATATTATTTTGTATTAATGGAGAAATGGTTACATAAGTTGTAACATATCTCCTTAGTTTATGATTTGTTCCTAGAGTTCAGGAGTTTGGTTGCAACTTCCTGATTTCCTTATTGTACTTAATGATCTAATTACTCATTTGATGGATAGTAGAGTGTACGGAGAGAGTTCTCTTTGTTTGAGTGCAGTCTCTAGGTGAAGTACTCACCTGTGAGTTGTAGCTCCTTCTTTTTCAATTCAAGACTGATTTTTATCTCATATATATATAATATATATATATATATATATATATATATATATATATTTGGTCCACCTCTATGTAATCTCGTGTATTTTGATTTTGACTTCATATATATTCATATATGAGAAAACCATGTGACTCACAATATGGTTATGTATGTTGTATTTAGAAAGAGACATGCATGATTTATGTAATAAAATTGATTTTGTGATGAGAATTTTAAGGCTATAGTGTCCCTGTTATGACCTTGGAGAACCGCGAGTCCGATGTTTACACTGCATACAGACTATCAACTTTATAATTTAATTTTGAAGAATACATTGATCCCGATCGAGGAGAATTGATGAAATTATGTCAATGCGTATAGAGTTGATGGTAATTGCAAGAATTAAATGTAGCATTGGACTAGGTCAAATCCAATATAGATTTTTGAGGGATCATGGTTACTATCGGCAGAGTATTGCATAGAGATAACATGGATTTGGAAGCTCTATTTATTGCAAGAAGAATGTGATGGGCACGTAACCCATATGTCTCAAGATTGAAATGAGAAGATAAAATTTGTTCGAAGGACTCCCTAAAACTGTTTTCATAAGATACTCTTGAAAGTGAAACCATTTTCATAATATAGGTACCATAAGTGACATAATAACGAATAAATACACACTTGATTCATGGTACAGTATATTTTGACAAACATAAACAATCAACCATGACCATCCGGTCATATGCATTAATTCACATTAGTGCTGCAACATTTGGGCAACACCTTATTAATTTTTTTTATATCATATATATATAATTAACACAGCATAAGAAACACATAATATAAATTGACCATCGTACATAGTAGTTGTAATATACAAGAGAACATGAGTAAGGAATTTATACTTTCTATTAACCAATATCCAATTTTTACAAGTTCTTGATGCCTGTCTTTTTCGAAAATGTAGTCTAAGAATAAATATTAGAAGATCGAGAGAATAGAATGTAAAATGCCAAGAGTTGGGCATGAAAAATATAACATACTAAGTTGAAAATTGAGTGCATACTAGACAATGTAAATAAAAATAGGATTTTCATCTTGCGTTGCAAGTTGGTAATCTTCAACGATGTATAAGTGGAGTTTGAGAAACCAGAGCTGTGTGCACTTTGAAAACGATAGTTTTTTGAGAACTTGAAAAACATAGTAATGTGTAACTTGATAACACTAGTTTATTTATGAAATATGAAAATCACAGTTTTTGGTAAAGGTTTCTTATTTCTTTGGATTCCCTATCATAGGTTTGGAGAGTCGTACTTGTGCCACATTCTACTAAGCTAGGGCGGCTAAGGCTAATTGTGGGAAACCTAGCTGATGGCTAATATAAGGTGTGCATAACCTCATTTTGTTTAGAGAGGTCAATATAAGCTTTATCTTTATGCACTTCCCTTGGGATGTTATATTTATTCATAATATTTATGAATTTATGATCTAGAAACATTATATGGATTAAATTTTGTTGTCCATACCATTGGGATTAATTTATAACCAACACTCTATATGATACTCCCATAACTAACACACCTAATAAGCACACATATAAGTGACATAATCAAGTCATGGCCTATAATATATACACATATAAGTGATACTCTTTAAAGTGAGACATGTATTCAATGTGCCCTTAAATATCTACAATAAGTTACATAGTTATGCATTAATTCACTAAAACAAACCACATAAGCCATGATAATCATGTCCAAAGTAACATGTTTATATTCAGTTTGGTCCAACTTAATGTTTTTGTACATAATGGAATATTTTTGGAAAGATAAATAATGGAAACTTACGCACAACAATGAGATAATGCCCATGAGTGCCTTAGTAACAAACTGGGATATCATGCCAAAAATTCCATATCATTACTAAAATACAATATGGCTCTTCCAAAAACCATTCCCACACTAGTAACTCCCACGTGTATCTAAAAAATTGATCCTCCTCTTCAAGATAGAAGAACCTTGACCTTTCTTTGGTCTTAGAATACTATGCCTCTCTGGGCTCTAAAAATGAAACAACATATCAATTCATTTTCCTAACACTTTAGCAGTTAACAAACTTACTAAATAAAATTATAATTCACAGAAAATCCTACCTCATATATGAATGTAAATTTTCAAAGGGTTTTCCTCCTTTGTGGTAGAATCCTTTCAACAATGCCTCTCTACAATAATTACAACAATCAGCTAATTGAAAGAAATAAAGATTTTACAAAACAAATTTAAGTCATGTATGTGATATGATTTTGATCAAAAGATTAGTTTCATTGTGAACTAAGGTCATGGGTAATATTACCCTTCCTATCATGGAGGTGCAGCACTTTGCTGGACAATGTACTTTGACACAATGTTGGGGGACACAGAGGATCTAGTCATGGAAACAATAGATGAAACCATTATAGATGTAGCCATAATATATGCAATACTTGTTCATGCAATAATAGAGGCAATGATGGGAGCTAGAGCACCTGGCTAAACAACTTTCTCTAAGGAAATGATGGGGGATAGGGAGGATGTGGTTATAGTATGTATAGAGGCAACATATATAGGTGTAGCTATAGTACATTTAATACTAGTTATTGTGAAAATAGATTTAATCATAGTATGGCTTTGGCGATAGAGTGGTGTAGATTCAATGTACTTGTGCATGGTGGCACAAGATACAGCAAGACGTAATAGGCATTGGAGGTTATACACCCTCACCAAGTGTACCATACAGGAGGAAGCACCATGAAGGCTGAAATGGGAATGCCAAGCACTTCTAGTTTTTTTTTGGGGGGGGGGGGAATGTTGTCCCCAATGATTTGAATGCAATTTGGAAAAAATGGGATGTCTAAAGAATGGAATTTGGTGGGTATAGAAGGTAAACGAACAAGCAAAAATGGAACTTTCACATACAATTGTAATATGTTTGATTAGTGGATTAGGGTAACACTTTGCAACTACATCCCAATATAAAACTAACCAAGGCCTTTCATCTCCACCCCCCTCAATCATTTTTTTCAATTCAAATCCTTCCTTGGTTGAACATCCTTGAGAAAATATGACACAGGGATGAAGGTCCCTAGCCCATCCAACCTTTCGAGAAAACTTGGCCCTTTTGGAAACCCTCACCCCCACTAATAAAAAAACTACCCCATTCTTACAATTCTCATGCAAGTAACCTTAAATTAGATTAAAAAATTCCTAATTAGTACAATGAACATCATTGGATAGGAATAAAATGTAACCTGTAAACAAAGGAGTACCAATACATGTATAGCGAAATCAATAAATATTCGATGGGTGCATGTCCACCAGGTAAGATTAAATGGAAACATAAATTTCATGCAAGATTATTCCCTAATTCAAAATTTCATCAAGATATTCCCAATCAAAAAATCCCTCCTACATTGGATTGCAAAGTGTTATAAACCCTAATCTCATTATGAGGTCAAGCATCATTCCAAGGGTTTCTTTGCAGTAATTTTCTCATTCTAAGAAGGCCATAAAGCATTCAGGGATGGAGGTCTATACTTCTTCAACTCAGTAGGTTAGTATGCACCATTGGATGACATGTTTCAATCATGATAAAGAATATTTTTCCTATGCCCTTGTCTATATACACATCTATTATTTCACATATGAATATTGGGATCTAGAAACCATACAAATCATTGGTTATTTGATTGGAAAATTTGTTTTCTTTTCAAAGAAAACAAAACATGGTTTTTATACATAGTATGTTGTATGTGTTTTTGCATGAAAATATCAAATTCTCTCCCTTAATAAATCTCTTTAGAATCCAATAAAATGACTAGTTCTAGACACTATATTATGAGCATGTTACTTTTTGCTGCTAGAAATGCCACAAGTACGAGCACATTTTTATGCATTTCCCAATAAATAATATAAAGAAAGAATTAAAAGGATCAGGATACATAGTTAGAGAAGGATCCATGAATATCACATCTAATAAGTGCCATAATATAAATTATGGATCTCCTTCTCCCCCCAAATTCCAGATGATTAGCAACAATTTTGATATGTAGAGAGACCTCCCAGAGGAATCCTAGATCTAGTTAACAACCTACAAAGGAAGTTCAACCTAAATTATTTGAGTATAAATCCAATAAAAATAGAGGGAAATTCCTGAAAAAATCACACAGAAATGATAACCAAGAGAAACAAATTCTAAAGTGAGAAGAAGACATACTTATGACTGAGGAAGAATATTTTCATGACATTGAATGACTAGATTTGATGTCCCTCAAAGATGCTTGTTGAAAGAATGAAATAAAAGTTATTCCTCCCAAGAATATCAACATATTATGAATTTACCTTCAAAAATCTAAAGCACTTCTTCAGTTAGGGTTTCAAACTATCACTAACAAAGATGGGAAGAAGAGAAATAAATATTTCAAGAAAAGAGGGTGAAAATCATCACTACAATGCATAGACATCCTAGGAAAGAATGGGAGGAATGTTATCAATATAAAAATATGATAGAGGTAGAAAACTCTCAAAACATTGTTGTACCATGAAGGTAATCTCTTAGAACACAAGGGCTATGAATATCCCTTCCAAGCAATGTATTATGTGTCAAAATATCGAACAAAATTTCCTAGAAATTCTCCTTATTCAAGGAACAAAATATTCTTGCACAAATTTTGAATCCATAAAATCTAGATTATGGAAAATGGTTAATATCATTGCTTTTTATTTTGAAGAAAAATTTGGAGGCTTGGGTATTTCCTGGGATGCCTCTTACATCAGCATGGAAAAGCCATTCGTCAAATCCTCACTTCTTTCAACTTCGTTCCATCTATTGGGCTCAGATATACATGGATTCTTTTCCATTTTTTATGTACCTCAAGCCCCCACTAAGAAACATGGAATTCTATGTCATCTATATTTCGTAAAGGATCTAGCGAAAACAAATAAATGGATAATAGGGAGTGATTTCAACAACATCTCCTCTTTAAAAGAGAAGGAAGGAGGAAGACTACATATGGAGATAGAATCAACGAATCTTTGGAGTTTTATAGAGGACACAAATATGGTGGACATGCGAACAACCAACAACCTATTTTCTTGGAATAACATAAGAGGAACTTAGATCATATCCCATCCCACTTTGTTTTTTCCTCATAACAGAATAACTCCTCACCGGTGGCCATGCACTCTCAGGTGAGGTTATCCCATAAGCCATATCATACCACTCACCCATATCTCTCTCATGGAGAATGTTTGGTAAAGCACTCAAACACCCCTTAAAGTTTCAGTAATTATGACTTTCGAAAACAAATCTTATAAAAAAAATTGAAGGTTGGTGCCACAACATGGATCAATTAAAGGATTCAAAATGTGTGCATTTCATGAAAATCTTAAAGAAACTAAGTTAATCTTCAAAGAATAGAATAAATAGGAATTTTGAAATATCCTCCATGAAAAAATTTCTCTCGAAAAGGAAATCACCACCCCCCAACATGATGTGAATAGGATATCATCAACAATGGTCACCTAGTGGAATCAAAGGAAAAAGAAGATGCCCTCACAAAGCAACTGAAGGAACGCTACAGTTAGTACGACATCTAATAGAAACAACAATAAAGAGTTAGATGGATTAGCGAAGGATATTGGACTACCAACATCACTATGTCAATCAGATTACTTCCCTACACAATGTGGTAGGTGAAAATGTAGAGAATCACGAAGACATCGAAAAGGGGTCGGTAAACTACTTCTCAAACATTAGAGGACATTCTAGCCTAAAAGTGTCCATGAAATTTTAATGTACATAATATGTAAACCTATCAAAATCCTTTAAATTTAGAAAGAGGTAGATGTAAATATTTAGGAGAGAAAAAAAATACTTTTTTATTGTATTGTTTAGGCTTATTTCCTTATAGGTTTAGTCAAATTTTAAGTGTAGACTCTTGTTGGATGCAAAACGAAATTCCACATCCAACGAGTATCCATCATACATACTTATGAGAAGACCCACATTGTTAAGATTTTAAGATACATTAAGAAAACCTATTCAAAACATTTTGTAATCTATCTTCTATTTTTGTCATTCCGAGTGTTGTCAAAAGTATGCATAATGGGTACTTGTTGGATGTGGAATTTAATTTTGCATCCATTGAGTGTATGCATTTGAAATTTTAGTAAGCCTACAATGAGATAAGTTATACAGTTGATAAAAATAGTTTTATTTTTTTCCCTACAAAACTCATAACTCTTATTTTACTATTTTCCTATTATTTTATTAGTTTTCCTTATGAGGCCACTTTTAGGCTGAAATTTTCTCTAATGTCTCTTAAAAGGGACCGAACCATAATTTAGAGATGCCATAAATCAAGTTACTACTAACATCCCTAAATTAGTTACAAAATTATAATACTACCGTCATTAGACCCATCAATGAAACTGTGGTCAATGAAGCTTTTCATCAAATGGTCAAGGAAAATACCAAGGGATCGATAGGTTCACAATAGCATTATTCAAGCAATGTTATCATTTATTCATAAGGATGTCCTCAAGGTCATAGAGGATTTCATGGTCTACCGATACAACCTTCCTTCCTTGAGTGCCTTTTTCGTATACCTAATCAACAAAGAGGATAATGTTACATCTCTAGGTAAATAGAGACCCATAGTATTATGTAATGTTATTTATAAAATATTCATGAAATTTATGCAAATTTCTTGAAGCCTATTCCTCCTTTACTCATTTCCCCATCGTAGTCTAGCTATGTCGAAGAAATATATATCCTTCATGGCATCATCCTAGCACATGAAGCCATCCATTCTCTTAAGAATCTAAAAATTCCTCATGTCCTCATCAAAAGTGATACATTTGAATCCTTTGATAAGATTAATCAGTAATATATCGATGTTGGGTAGCGGAGGCCTAACGTAATGGGTTTGGGACTTAAATCCCATAAGTTAGGGAGAAGATATTGTAAAAGTTCCTCAAAGTGTGCGTACTGCGAACTGTAATAGGTCGACTCGAAGGGTTGCCCGCCCAAAAGTAATGTAAAATAATAGAAAGTGAATCAACCTTCCCATTTTCCACAAACCATGGGAATGTATAAATAGAGCAAGGTTCTAAGGGTAGAGGTAGCTTTTTGGAAGATCGGATGTGTTATGGGTTCATGAATACATTAGTCACTCTGAGTTTGTAAGTCCAAGTTGTGGATGATAGTAGATAGATGGAGGCTCTGCAACTATGTGCACAGAGGCCTGGCAAAGTCCGAAGCTATGTGCATGGACCCCTGCAGCTAAGTGCGCAGGGTGGAATGGGAATGTACTAGATCAAAGTTAATAAGAGATAAGTTGTTATGGAAATATTATGTGTTTTATCATATATGTATATGTGTTTTTTCCTATGTTATGAATTTATGCATATCAGTAAGTTATATGAGTGTGCAATTTGGTTATAGCTATTAAATGATTTCTTAAAGACCGTAAGAATTAGATCTGATCTATGATAACCATGATAATACTAAGATTCTAAGAAAAGCCTCGTCGTCGAGCTTCGCAAAGGTTAGACAAGCTAAGAAGAGTAGTGCAAGTGTGAAGATTGGTTCATGACCCTTCTAGTCCTCATCAAGACATGCCTAGGGTGAGGAAACCTGGTTCCAACACCCACTTGGGCTACTTCAGGTGAGACTTTAGTTCGGGCTCCACAGACTGTTGCCGAAAGGGCTGGTAGTGCGGGATTTGCTTGGTTAAAGCACTTCTGAACTTGGGTTAGGTCCCATCAAGCCAAAAAATGGTTCCATTTCTAGGATTGGGATCTGCCTAAGGGATGTCTGATGTCGAAACACTGGAACCCTACGAAGAAAGAGATTAAAGATTAGTTGGATCAGAAGCTCCACAATTTCATAGTATAGGAAAACAAAACTCCGCGGATATCTAAAGGGAGGTATTTGGATCGCTACTTATACACGGAAATCCACGAGATCTTCTTTACGTCTTTCTCGACAGAACTATATGAGTGGATCACGAGGCTAGCTGACAGTCAAGGAAGGTGCAGACTTGATCAGCCCATCGTGTGGACTCCAGTGTTGGTATGCAAGCTAGACGCATCTGAAGATAAAATCGCATGGGCAGTAGATCACTAGTTGGATAAGATAATAACAGGGTTTACCACAGAGGTCACGATAGACACAACTGTGAGCTACAAGGGGGCAGAGCGGCATTTTCTGAGGGGACCACAAGGTAAGTATATCAAATTGTTGAATACCTGGATTAAAATTCTGTTATGTGAAAAATGGGTTATGAGAATCCATTGATGTCTAGGGTAACACGGAGTGGAAGAGGCTATCAAGGGATCAAAGGGTTAGAGAATAGTCCCCTAATTTCACTGTCACAAGAAAGTGAGGAGGAGCTCGTAGGGTTCTCTCTCATAAGGGCGGTCCAGTTGATAAAGCAGCGCATTCCCCTATTACCACCATTGTCCATGCCATGACCCACTTCGCCTACATTAACCCCATCTTCACCTACCCCACCTCCGCCACCATCGAGGGTTGGAATGGCGAGTGCGATCAAGTTGCCTGTATTTAGAGGCATAGGAAGCGAGGAACTAGATCAGTTCTAGTTTGTGGTAAAGGCAGTATGGGAACCCAAGGTGTTATGGATGATAACATCAAAAAGTCTACTTTGGTAAACACACTCTAGGATCGTGCGTTGACATGGTATATAAAGCACTCTAGCAATCATCCAAATATGGGAATAGCAGAAATCCAAGGTGCACTAAACAAAGAATTTAGCTGGCCAAAATCAGAGACATTGTCGTTCATCGGGTTCAAGGAGATTGTGATGTTGCCAGGTGAAACCCCCTGGGATCTAGATCAGAGACTGAAGAGCATGATTCACGAAGCTAACATGATGCTAACGGATGCACAACACCACACCTGGTTTGTGGCCTCTTTGACACTGCACCTAAGGATGGCATTTTCACAACAGAAGATCTCAACCCAGGCTGAAGCATTAGAGATATCTATGAGGTTGCATGAAACTCCAATACATGTTCCTGGGTTGGGAGTTCAACAAATCCATGTGCAGCTACAAAATCTATCTTTAGAGATGCAAAATCTGAAGCAAGATAGGGCGCCCCGGTCAAAGGCGCATGAAGAAGTGTTGTGTATAAAATGCAAGGGCCAGGGTCATGACAAGGATCACTACCCTATATTCGCAAATTATTTGATGGGAGTGGGACCGATGCCATTGAGACTAGAGGCATAGGTAGGACCCTGTGTGGTGCCCACGCTCTGGTGCACAATCTATCAGGTAGGAGGAAGGCACACAATAGACAACTTTCATCTATTGCAGAAGTTTACACAGACCCCCTAGTAGCTATTTTGAAATTTTTGTGGATCTGTGGGCCATGATGAACGAGATTGTCAGAGTTACAAATTGTTGATGGATCAAACACCTACCTACAGGATGCAGGCTGAGGCGTGAGGTCAGGATCTAGCTACAACAATAGTGGACAGTGGATTCCAAGGGCAAGGATGAGGACGAGGAGGAATGGGTCCTGGGTGAGGCCATGGATAGTTAATTTGCTACAATTGTGGAGAACCTGGGAACTATGTGCGTGATTGTCCCAACCCAACTAGAATATTGTGTCCATACTGTGAGTAGTTCGATCACGAAATGATAGATTGTCCCACGCTGATAGCATAGTTATGAGAAAAAAGGGCAGCATAGCCTACACTGACGCAGAACATCCAAAAGATGAGGTCCGAACCATGCGAAGAAGACCCCAACGTGAATATGATGCTTAAAAGTGGCACCGCCACAGGGTTAGATAAACGGAAACAACCTGAAGATGATACATGGGTTCGCAAGGCCCCTACAAAGCAACCTGAGTTCGACTTGGAACGAGCAAGGGAGACGTTTATGGAAGCTAAGAAGAGCTTCATGGAAGTCTCTACTCCAGGTAGTAAAGACCAACTTGAGCCTGAAATGGATCCCTCTATGCTAACTAATTTTTTAGAGACATCCATAAAGCTGCTATGGGACAATAAAGTAGTTAAGGGGTTATAGGAGCTAATAACTAGGTGTGCAATGTCCAATGAATCATGTGTGATCTGACAACTCAGAAAGCATGCTTTGGGCACTAGGCGGGAAATGTGATTGACAACACAGATTGGCAACTTTGAGATGAATCTGGTCATCCTAGAGTTAGGTTCAAAAGTGAATGTGCTACCTAAACAGACATGGGAATGCATGGGTAGGCTTGCATTACAATGGTATCCTATTCAATTACGAATGGTGAACCAACAAAAGTTCTTGCCCATGGGGATATTGCAAAGAGTCACAGTGGACATCAAAGGCGCGAGCACACAAACAGATTTTGAGGTAATAGGAATTATGGATGATAGTACCCTTACCCTGCATTGTTAAGAATAGACTGGGCCATGGATATGAATGGAGTCATTAACTTATAAGCGAAAGATGATATTTGAGAAAAAGTCCCTGAGAATAGTTATCCCTCTAGATCCAACTGAAGGAGTGTACTACACTAAACCTATACGTGACGATGGAAGCAATGATGACTTGGATTATATCTATAAAATAACTACGCGAGATTAGGATTGGGTAAATCCAACTGCGGAAGGGCGAATACCGTGTGAGCATGCAGATTCCTCAAATTTAGAAGAAGAAGATGAACACGGGCATAATCAATTAAGCCAGGTAACCATGCTAAATTGTAATATGATGACTAAATCACTACGTTGTGTATCAGTTCAAGATTGAGATCTACCAATGTATGATGGGTTGACAATGGTGGATGAATTCCTGAACAAGTTTGAGAGCATGGTGCCAGAGCACAAGAGGTTCAATGCATTAAAATGGGTGTTGCACGCAATGCCTGTGCGTTGGTGGGGAACACATGAAGGAACCTTTGAAGACTGGCGTGACTGTAGGTGGATGATGCAGATAAGGTTTGGGAAGCTAGAACTACGAATAACTGAGAAATATGATGGATGTGATGACCCACGTATACACCTCACAAAATGGACCAAGGCCTATGGATAAGAACCGTAGCCGGAGTGGGTACATTTATTTTATCACACCCTGGATTTCATCCCAAGGAACTGGTATACTAAAACAGAACTTTGACATGGTACAAGTGAATGGGATATCTTGCGTGAAGGATTTTTATTAACATTCTTATTTAAGGACCAATGGATGGATACTATTGATGATGCACTACAAGTTGTGAAGGTTTCCATTTTCAAAATACCACTAGAACTAGAAGAGATAGTGTCGCCAAGGTGGTCTCATCAGTTGAACCAGGCCCTAGAATGCTACAATGTCCAAGTAGAGGATGATGATGATAACCCTAGAAAAATCAATATTCTGGAATCAGAGGGGAGCTGCGAGATTTGCGTACCATCGATCAAGGACCTCAACATCATAGCATCCCTCAAAACGAAGAATGTGAATATTGGTATAGATGAGGAGCTGAAGGACACAACACTGGGTGACTATTGGGATGATGCTACGGTGGATAAGGTTGTCGAGTTACTTCGAGAATATCAAGACTTATTCCCGACCAAAATCATGGAGTTAAAAGGGATCCTCAGAGACCTAGGCGTGATGAAGATAACTCTGAAACCAGATGCGAAGCCAACTAAGAAGCATCCATACCGCCTGAACCCGAAGTATAAGGAAAAGGTCCATGAAGAATTGGACAAAATGATGGCAGCGGGAGTTATTGAGCCCATGGAAGAATTTGACTGGGTGAGTCCCATGATAGTGTAGGAGAAAAACCAGAAGGGCGAAATTTAAATATGTGTGGACCTTCGAAAGCTAAATGATGCCTGTGTCCTTGACCCATTCCCGACATCACTCATAGATGAAGTCCTAGAGAATGTTGGTGGGCACGAAGCATACTCATTCACGGATGGGCTCTCAAGGTACCATCAAATCAAGATCGCACTGAAAGATAGAAGCAAGACAACCATCATGACAAAATGGGGATGTTTTCAGCACACTGTTATACCCTTTGGATTGAAGAATGCGCCAACAATATTTTTGTGCATAGTAGTGGTTGAATTTAAGGAATTCATCCATAAGATTTTGGAAGTTTATTTTGATGTTTGGACTGTATTTGGGCTAGTCAAGAAACATATCGCGAGCTTATGGTGGATGTTGGATACTTATCAACGGCACCAGATTGTGCTGAACCTTAAGAAATGCACTTTCCTTGTCCCGTTTGAAACTTTGTTGGTCATGTGGTCTGCAGACAAGGCCTAATGGTGGATCCCACGAAGGTTGCTATCATATTCAATCTAGAGGCACTCCAGAGTGTCAAAAATTTGCGTACCACATTGGGACACATTGGGTACTACCAAAAGTTCATTAAGTGCTATGCGCAAATTACGACACTAATGGAAAAATTGTTGAAAAAGGATGCTACATATTGTTGGAATGAGGAATGTAAGAAGAGTCTGGAGGTTCTCAAGGAAAAAATGGCATCTGCTCCTACTCTAGTCCTTCCAAAATGGGACATCTAATTTCGTGTACATGTTGATGCGTCGTGTATTGTGTTGGGCATTGTACTTACACAGGAAGGTGTGAAAGGCGTTGATCATCGGATCATGCTCATTAGCCAATGGCTGTCCAACGCTGAAAAAAACTATTCTGCTACTGAGCACAAGGGATTGGCGATGGTATACACACTCCATAATTAGCGCCACTATCTACTGGGTGGGCACTTAAATATGTATACAGATCATTCTACATTGAAATACCTAGTGAATAAGCCTGTGTTGGGGGGCGTATTTGTCGATGGTTATTACTATTTATAGAATATGACTTCGAAGTCATTGTGAAGCTAGGACACCTAAACGCAGGTCCAGATCACCTCTCGTGAATTGAGAACGGTGAGGAGCCAACAAATTTGGAGGAAGGATTACCTGATGCATAGCTCTATGCAGTGCCTGTCTTGGATGGCTACTTTGAGGACATAATCCACTTCTTAATGACAGGGACTGCACCACAAGGATACTTAGTCCAGCAAAGGAAAGAATTGGTGATATGAGGGTGGATTTTACTATTATCGCGATGCACCTGCACAAAATGCGAAATGATGAAATCTTCGAAAGATATGTACCTGAATTTGAGTGCAACAGATCCTCACGAAAGCACATGTGGGGGCTGCAAGAGGACATTATGTGGTACACGCAACAGCATAGAAGATTCTTCATGCCAGACTATGGTGGCCAACTCTACATTAAGACTCAAAAGTGTACTGTCGGGCCTGTGACATATGTCGATGGACTGGGAAACCATTATGCAGGGATGAAATGTGGCTTAATCCACAGATAACACCGCAACCATTCAAAAAAGGGGAGGTTGAATTTGTGGGGCCTATCACACCTCAAGGAAAGACAGGTGTGCGCTATATCATCACCGCAAAAGAATACTTGACTCGATGGGTAGAAGCACAGTCGAATAAGGATTGCATTGCCGCTACAGCTGTGAAATTTCTATTTGAGAATGTGTTAATGCGGTTTGGATGCCTGAAAATTCTAATTAGTAACCATGGAACGCACTTCCTGAATGAAACTATGAGTGTGCTCACTGAGGAATTCCAGATATATCATCAGCAGAGTATGTTGTACCACCTGCAAGCAAATGGGACCATCCAAGCATTCAACAAGATTTCGGAGAGTACGTTGACCAAGGTATGTAATGTGCAGTGAAACAATTGGGATTTCCACATTACCTACTGTGCTATGGGCATACCGAACCACATGCAAGAATTTTACGGGTCAAACACCTTTCTGGTCAGTTTATGGCATGGAAGCCATCATGCTGATGGAATACATTGTACCCAGTTTGTGAATATCATCAATGACAGGCATGGAAAACTGTAGGGCCTAGGAGGAGAGGCTCGCACATCTGGAAGAACTCGAGGAGGAACAGTTTCTGGTAGGATTTCATTAGCAGGTACAGAAGCAGCAGGAAAAAGCTTGGCATGATTGACATATCAAGTTGCGCACGTTCAAAGAAAACGATATATTATTACTATATGACAACAAGTTCAAGAAATTCCCTGGAAAACTCCGAATGCATTGGTTGGGACCCTATGTCGTTAAAGATGTCACAGATGGAGGCGCAGTTGAGTTCCGCAAGATTAATGGAGAGCTCTTCCCAGGCAGAGTAAATGGTAGTCGCCTGAAGCTCTACATGGGTGGGCTAGCTACTTGACTAATTGATCGAAGCACAGTCTCAGCGCTCTAAGCAGTTGAAAGGAGGTGTGGAACTATAAACAAGTCTGCAAGAGAACTGCGTGGAAAAAAGGTTCCGTGTAGGGCTAGTTGGTTAGCAAAATCGTAGTTGCGCAGAAGGGACTACATTGTTGCGTGGATAAACACAGAGGTGTAAGTCCTGTCATTGTTCATGATAGGATGTCTAAGTTCTGGAAAAAAGGAGCAGGTGGCGGACAATTAAAATATGAAGTACAAACCAGATCTAGAATGATCTACCATATATTTAACATTAATGCACTAGAAAAGGAGGGAACAATTGATTTTGAACTTCAACACATCTATAAATCGTAGGCGGGAATCCACCAAATTTTATGTTGTATAGAGAGCCGTAAGCCATTTTTCCATCCTACTGGTATGGAACTGATGATCATTGATGTTCAAGGAGTAAGCCCAGGGGTTGTAATATGGCTAATGGAGATGCAGGACCTTCTGGAGAGTGTGATATTGATGGTCGCGGATGCCACGCCGAGTTCAACATTGACCATAGGGGATGTACCAGAAATCATTAGAGGTGAAGCAGAACTGGTCTGGATGTCGCTGCCTAACCCACGAGCTGGCCGACAACCCACAAAACATAAGGGAAAGACCAGGTATATTGAGACACATGATGGATATGCAGCTCATAGTTTTTCTCTGATGCAACTTGAAGATTGGGATCTCATGGACAACGACATCTTTCTTTCAAAAATGCAACACAAGCTACAACAGACAGTGCATATAGTAGACCTGAAATTGGAGACTTGCTACTTTGGCACGAAGAGCTTCCGCATGTGGTACCCCAGCTTGAGCTAAAATCCTATGAGGAGGTGCTCTGTGTTAACCGAGTAGAGCAGAATGAGCATCATTGGTTACGCGAACTAAAGGCGATGGAGAAGGAGCTTGATGGAGAATTACAAGAGATAAGGAAGGAGTAGTAGGATGCAGTGCGTCACTCACAGGGATGGTGGACCACGAAGCCTTGGCAGCGCGTATCGCTACACCAATGAGTGACTCGGGGTGAGTCGCGATGATTATGTTAGGGGCCTGTTGGGTAGCAGATGCCTCCCATAATGGTTTGGGACATAAAGCCCATAAGTTAGGGAGATGATATTGTAAAAGTTCCACAAAGTGTGCAGAGCACGAACTGTAATAGGTCGAGTCAAGGAGTTTTCCGTTTGAAAGTAATGTAAAATAATAGAAAGTGAGTCAGCCTGACCATGGTCCACGGACCATGAGAATGTATAAACAGAGCGAGGTTCTAAGGGTAGAGGTAGCTTTCTGGAAGATCGAATGTGTTATAGGTTCATGAATACATTAGTCACTCTGATTCTGTAAGTCCGAGTTGTGGGTGATAGTATATAGTTAGAGGCTCTGCAACTATGCGTGTAGAGGCCTGGTAGAGTCCACAGTTGTGTGCATGGACCCCTGTAGCTAAGTGCGCAGGGTGGAATGGGAATGTACTGGATCAAAGCTAGTAAGAGATAAGTTGTTCTAGAAATATTGTGTGTTTTATTGCATATCTATATCTGTTTCTTGCTTATGTTCTGAATTTATGCATATCCATAAGATATATGGGTGTGCACCCTTGTTATAACTATTAAATGCTTTCTTAAATATCGTAAGAATTTGATTTGATCTATGATAACCACAATAATACTAAGATTCTGAGAAAAGCCTCATTGTTGAGCTTCGCGAAGGTTAGACAAGCTAAGCAGAGTAGTGCGAGTTTGTAGATTGGTTTGTGACCCTTCCAGTCCTCATCAAGACATCCTTAGGATGCAGAAACCTGGTTCCAACACCCTCCCCTACTACCTCGGGTGAGAATTCAGTTTGCGCTCTGCAGACTATTGCCGAAAGGGTCGGTAGTGTGGGATTTGTTTGGCTAAAACACTTCCAAACTTAGTTAAGGCCCCATCATGCCAACAATCAATCACATTCTTATTGAATTTGGCTATACCAATCTCCAGAGCCAATGGCTCATGTCCCTAGTCTCGACTTCTTACTTATCCATCCTTTCCAATGGCTCACCCTTCAACACATTCAAACTCTCTCGATGAATCATACAAGGAGATATGATGTCTCCCTTTCTCTTTATCCTCATGAAAGAAAGCTTAGGTAGATCCATCAAATATTCTTTACAAAAGGGATCCATAAATGGTCCTCCCCTTCATGATAACTCTACCATTCCCCACTAGTAGTTTGTTGATGAAATCCTACTCATTAATTACCCATTAGTTAAAGAATCAAAGCAAGTCAGATTCATCCTTGACCTCTTCTCATAAGCCTCCAGCACTTCCATTAATTTGGAAAAGTCTCAAATATTCTTCTTCAACAACCCTCTCATTACCCAACGAAATATCAAGTGTATTATGCGGTTGTCCTCAACTTCTCTCCCTTCAAAATACCTCAATTCCCTTCTCACGAAATCAACCATTAAGAAATCGTCATGGTGTGACCTTCTTGACAAGATTAATTTCAAGTTCAGTTGTTAGATCTTTATATCTCTAGATATTGTTATCTACCTTGTTCTCCTTGAATTTTTCCTTCAAGCCATTCCTACCTACAACTTTTGCATCTTGGAATCTCCTAAATGGGTTCTCAAATACATCAAGGGAGGGCTTGGTTTGTGTGATTCAGAAGTGGCTAACAGTGTTATGGGTGCCAAGATTTGGTGTCATTTTATGTAGCATAAGATGCAATAGTGGGCTCTTTTATGGCACTCAAAATATGTTAGGAACATAGGAATGTAGGACCTTATTCTTCTCTCCACATAGACACATGGTTCTCTCATGCGAGATCTTCCTAGCCTTAACAAAATTATGGTTTGGATGCATAGTTTCTAGGAAATTCTGATTGAAAAATAAAAGGATTCTAGACAGACTCTTGGTAGAAACTTCTAGGTCTAGTTAGTATTCTCCCAAATCCTTTGAGTCATGAAATATCCAATAACATTGGCCAATACCTGGTTCATCAATATTATATTAAAAAGGGAATCATAGGAGTTCAAAAGAATAAAAAATATATCATACGCATGGAGGGAGACATGGAGCACAACAAAAATAATATGAACAAATCTTCTTAAAATATCCATCAAAAGGATTAGACATCCTATGGAGGGGCTACATAAACTAACAAATTTTCATATTCAAGGAGGCATACAACCTCATGGCCCTGGATTAGTCTGAAGCTCTAGACCCTTCCTGGAAATTATTTTGATCTATGAAACATTGGCCAAAATTTCCAACTTTAACTTAGCTCCTTATAATACACCACACTTTCACTAGGGAAAACATTCTCAAAAGACAATTACATGGTATGTTGCGGTGGTTCATGTGAAAAGCTTATCAGGAAACCATAGATCACTTAGTCGGTTCTCATGCAATAGGAAATGACTCATGGGAAAATTTGGCTCATGGATTCCAATAGAGTAGAAGGAAGAATTATCCAATCCATTAAAAACTGAGAAAATATTCCTTTCCAAAGTCCAATGCTTGAATGACTTTGGACAAAAGCCCCTAGCATCTGTGTTAGGTCCCTATAATACTAGTATAGACCCCATATTGTTATTGTTGTGCTCCATGTAACCCCCATATTATTATTGGCATACCCCATAGAAGCCCCAATATAGTTATTGTTGGGTTGTTACATTATTATTATTATTATTATTATGTCTACCCTTATTATATTGTGACCCTTTAGACTCGTATATATACCAAGGAGGTCTTGTCATTTGTAGCATCCAAGAGTCGTTAATTAATGTGACTTAAAGAAGGTTATTTTCAAGTTGTTGATATATCTTTTCTTCTTTTTTTGTTATCTAGTTACATAACATTTGTTGTCACAACTCTAGATTCTAGGGTTTTTCTCCTTTAAAAATATCATCTTGGTATTTTGTGATAACATTTTTTTGCATTGTTGTAGAAGCATTAATTTCGACCACGAGGAGCGAAAATATTGATGAACATTGTGTACATTTTTCAGATCTTGTTTCACTTTAGAATTGGATATATGATCCAAGGAATTTATGTTTTCTGCATGCTCCATAATTCTGTCTCGAATATGAGTTCAGAGGAAAATACTCATAACATTCTCTTCATGCATCAATTTTAAATTTTGTAAAAAATTAATAAATTTTCACGAACTTTCATATCTTGAAGATCATTTCCAAGGTTGAAGGCCAAGACATTGACATGTGGAATCTTGTACAAGTTCACTCCAGTGAACCAATCCATAATTACGGCATCCTAGGAAAATTGGATAACTTTATCTTGAAGAATCCAATCTTGGTGTAACTAGTGGGGTTAGAAAGAAAACATAGAAGGAAAACAAGGATTGAAATTTCACACTTTAGAGATTTGAAATCATATAGATACAATAGTTGCAAGCTTAGCCTTGTCAACAAGCTCAAAATCAAACTTTTAAATGGTGTGTATTTTTAAATTTGCATATCGTTTGTTTGAAAAATCAGTTTTAAGTTATTCAAAAGCCATAAGGCATATATATCATTATCTAGTGCCAATATTTCTCACACAAAAAAAGGATACATCCAGTAAGGCAACATCACATGCTACTAGGATGCATGAATAAGAGGAAGAAATGCAGCATGATATATCAGAATTACTAGACCAAGTGTAATATTTTTTTCTCTCACAAAGAGAAATTAAAAATCAATTGGATGGTTTAAAAGAAAACATGAAGGATTTAATGGATGGCTTCAAATCATATATGGTAGTTTCTAAAGTAGACATGGACGTGATGAATACCATGTTCGAAGGGTTAACAAACTTGTTGAAAGAAAGGCTTCCTTGTGGTCAGAAGGTATTGCATGAAAATCATGATGAGGACAAAATGAATGGGAATTATGATTTTAGAGACCACAAAATTGGGTAGAAGACACACCACATTCCAAATCTTGGTATGAGGAATTTTGATGGTAAGAATATGATGACAAGGATACTACGGATGGAGAAATTATTTGATCTACATGATGTGCCACTCAAACAAATGGTACACATTTAATATTTAATTTAAAACTCAACCAACTTGTGTGGTTTTGATGTCTTTGTTCTTGTAAATGAATTGTCACTTATAAAAATTTTATAGATTAATTGTTAGAACATTAGGAGGATACAAAGAGAAATACCTTTTTTATCCAATTTATAAATCACAAACAAAATGGTTCAATGGTGGAGCACATTGAGGACTTCTAAATATTGAATATCAATGTAACTGATATTTCAAAGGAACATAGGAGTAGTGCCTTCATACGCACTTTAAAGGATAACATACAATATGAGGTTCGCCGTTGGGAACATAATTCATTGGAAATTGCATCCAGGGTGGCAAGAAAATTTAAGAGAAAAATTATGTCAACAAGGATGTCTACCACTCACAACTATAAATACGGTAGTGTTTTTGTTACTAGCCTCCCACAACCTACAAGTTTGATACAACAACTGGATGAAAATAGAGAAAAAATGGTTTTTTATTATTATGATAGAAAACACAATAGAAGTCATATATGTGTTGAGAAGAAATTATTTTACATAGATTGTGAAGAGGAGGAATAAAAGTAACAAGAAATAACAAAGTAATAGTTTATACACTATGAAACAAGCCTAGAGAAATAATAAATGAATCCAAAAATGTATTTTAATGCATTGGAAAAAAATTACCACTCTCTAAACTCTAAATATAGGAGGATATATAAAAAATAAAAAGGTATTAGAATTGAGTGATTCGTGTAATACCCAATGTTGTTTCATTGTAAGTTAGCCAAGGAATTGAATTACTTTCTATATCAAAAATGAAGTTTCAAGTGATGGTTTCAATGGAGGAATTATAAATTAATAAGAGAAGTTCCATAATATGAAGCTAAACATGGGGAAATATATATTGAATATTCCAATGATTTCCATTCCAATGGGTGGTTTTGCAGTTGTATTAGGAACAATGATTACAATCTTTGAGAATGATAGCTCTTAATTTTAAAAAATGTTTCTTGAAATTTTTGTAGGAGTGAAAGGAAATTGAATTAATCGGTATCACATGGAAAACAATGTAAGATAATTAGCTCTAATGACATGAAAAAGGTTTTCAATAAAGGATAACAAGGCATAATTTCATAATTATGCCCACCCAATGTTCAAACATCAAAATCATCCATTTTTCCAGATCTCAAAAGAGTCCTAGAGAATCATTGCAAGGTATTTGAGGCTTCCCAGGGTCTCCCACCTATTCATGATCATGTTCAAACTATTCCCTTGATTTTAGGAATTATTCCACCAAACATTAGACCTTATACATATCTGTATGCCCAAAAGTGTGAAATTGAATGTACGGTTGCAAAAATGCTCGAGGCAAGTATAATTAAATCTACCCAAATTTCTTTCCCTTATCTAGTATTGTTCATGCATGAGAAGGATGGATCATGCCATATGTATCCAAATTATAGATATCTAAATAGGCTCTCTATTAAAGATAAATTTACCATTCTTCGCATTGATGAACTTTTGGATGAATTGCATTGAGCAATTTAGTTCACCGAGTTGGATATTTATTCTAAATATCATCAAATTAGAATGAAGATAGAAGACATTCCAAAAAAACATTCAAAACTCATGAAGGTATTTATGAATTTTTGGTCATTCCTTTTAGCCATACTAATTGACCTCCAACATTTCAAGGTTTAATGAATTCCACTTTCAAATCTTTTCTTAGATATTTTTTGTTAGTATTTTTTGATGATATGATAATCTACAACAATTATTGGAAATATAATTTTCAACATGTTGATAGGGTGATTAAAGTATTGGCTTGAAAACAATGGTATCCAAAACCCTCTAAATGTTTATTTGGGGTACAAGAGGTGGAATATTTGGGTCATATTATATGTCATGAGGGTGTTATGTTAATTTGGAAGATCAAGGACAATTTACCTCCTCTGGAAAATCTTAATCATCGAGAAAGAACCCTCCTAGCCCTTGGAAGAAGTTCTTTTTGTTAAGAAAACATAATTTTTTAATATGGAAGCCCACATGTGAAAAAAAGGTTAGGTCATCCAAAAAGATACATGCGACACCCCTGGATGGCTATAAATACAAGTCAAGTGACCCTCATTTGGATATCATCAACCAACATTTTCTTATTCTCTCTTCTTTGGTTTGCCTTAGACAGGTCTGAAGTTTGTTTGTGGATGTTGTTCCATACATGTCTGAGGTTGTAGGTTCTAAAGCTCACAAGCGTAGATTAGGGTTTTTTTTATAGCCGCATGGTTGATACAAAAAATTTGCAGGTGTATACGCTCAGATGCACACATGTCGATGCCATTAGAACGCTTCAACCACACACATGATAGTTTTCTAAGAGAACATGGGAGCAATGTTTCTTCTGATAGTTGACCATCGGCTTATGAATGGTTACTTTGATTAGTAGTGTTTTTGGGTTCATCTCTTGTATATTATTTAGTTGTTTTTTACAGAATAATTTTGTGAATGAAGAATTGGATCAGTTTACTCTCTATTTGTTGAACACTTTATGACAATATAATAACAAGAACAATTTGAAAGGGTTTCCCCACTTGTGTGGTTTTTCTCTAGTCTCTGACCTATCCTAGTGTCTCTATGTGTGAATCAATTTCTTTTATTTATCCTTTATTTCTTGCTGCATTGTTGATGATATCCTTTTTTCTATGTAATTTCACATGATGTAAATATGTTATAATGGCTTGGGGTGAATTCAATGTAAATTTTGTATCACAATTATCAAATCAATGAACAATATATCCCTAAGATAAATTAACATGGTAGCAGAGTTGGGCTAAAAAGAGTTATTAAAATCACCCTTGTGAACACACCTTTGGTGGAAGCAATGGAGGAGACCTAAAAGAATGCTAGGGTTTCAAAGAAACCCTAGCCAATCTGGTTAATAGAGTTTGATGGATTTCATGAGGTTAGGGTTTGGAAGAAACCATAGAGAATATAAAAGGCTTGAGTTATGAAATATAGAAGCCCTAGCATGGTCAATTAGATTTTGTTCTAGAACTTGTGACATATTCACTAAAACACTAGTTGAGCTAGTCCCAGTAGGGCCTGGTTGCTACGGAAGTCGAATGGACATATTGAAGGCAATAATGTTACATGAATAATTGATAAAACCAACTCTTGAAGGCTGGTTCAAGAGGGATATGACCACCTCTTGTTAAAGATCCTTCTTAAGGATCAACTAAGTTACTCTAAATGAGAGCTAGTGAAAGATGAGAAGTGTTGGTACTGGAAACAGATAGAGTTGCGGATGCCAAATAAGTACTACAAGTTGCTAAATAATATGAATATTACAGGGTATGTATAGTGTATTTTTAGCTGTGATATTGGATTACAAGATAATCCCTAAGGTATGATGAGAATATGACCTTCGTAAATTACTCATGCATGCATATGAAAATAAGTTTTATTTCTAGTAAATGAGATATATTAGAGCACTTGATATTTGGAAAGTATCTTATAGTTTATTAAACATGGTGGATTTCTTCATTTTATAAATTCAACTAGAAACCTTGATTTTGATATATGGTAACTTGATACTATTTTCAATGCTTGTGATAAGCATGATACCCATGATAGTAATAATGTGGAAATAAGGTTGATGCTAAGGTTTTTCTAAACATTTTCTTTTTGATCTTGACAGATATTGATAAGATAATAAATGTGACTATGTCACAAAAATGAATACCCTGACTTAATGATGTTAGGATTCTAAAATGGTTGAGTAATGTGATAAAAAAGTGATGTTGTGATTAGGAGACAAATACATTTGTGAGCTGACAATAAAGTTTGATGGATGTGTGATGACATATTCATATATGGCAATGAATTAACTGATGATGACTTATCATGACTATGAGGTATATATGTCTCAAACCCTGATATAGTTTGACTCTATAATCTCAAAATTTTGCTGATGCACAAGAGTATTATTATTATTGACAGATTGATATGTCGATTGATGATGATTAAAGAGGCTTCCCATTTAGTGGGAGAGACTCTTGATCATATGACAACACCAATAATTATTTTTGATGGATGATTGGAGAATAAATCAAGGATTTTGGACATGACTATGTGATCATATGATGTTGTTGAAGGAAGAATCATGTTTACAGGTTGAAGAAAACATTATATTGTTTGTAACAAGCTCCTCAAGCCTAGAATGGCCACATTAATAGCTACCTAGTGAAGCTTGGATTCATAAGAAGCAATGTTGACTCCAATCTATATTTCATGGAGGTCCAAGGTATCCCATTTCTTTTTGTTTTATATGGTGACGATCTATTCTTCATAGGTAGTGAGCCTCAGAATATCAATTTTAAGAGGGATCTTGTCTCTCAGTTTGATATAAAGGGTCTTGGTATGGTGCACTACTTCTAGAGATGTGAGACTGCATGAATACACAAATGGTGTCTCGGAAGGAAATGTTATTGATAAGAAGAGCACATTTGGGTGCTACATTAGTGCTACATTAGCTTGCGATTTTTATGATATTTTGGATGAGAAGGAAATAGAAGCATGTTTCTTTCAGCGTGGATGAGGTAGAGTATATTATTTCTAGCATGTCTAGACATGAGCTTGTTTGATGGATAAATCTCTTTGGAGATGTGTGTGAGTAGGGAAAATTTGAAGGCTGGAAAATTATCTTGAAGTTTCAAAACAATGGAAAATATTAGTAATCCCTAATATGCAAAATCATTCCGATGGGTGATTTTTAAGGTAAAATAATTTTATATTGAAAAATTTTGGCAAATCATTTTTAGAAGAAATGAAAATTGGCAAATCTTTTTTTTGGAAAAGTCATGGAAAATTAGCCCACCTGTGAATACTAGCCCCTAAAATTTTCCATTTGTGTGAGCAGGTCCCAAATATAACAGTCACATTTTGTGAAAACAAGAGTTGGATCCAACTCGGAAAGAATCTCATATATAGTTGGACAAAGATATTTTCATGTATTGAGACATTGTTGTTGTATGAGATAGGCTTAGGATTTTGGTTTCTTCCTCCATCAAGGGGAGAAATTATGAATAAGGTATCTTTCTATCACATAATTTTTTTTGTAACAGAATATTCGATTTAATGTATTGTCTAAACAAGAAATCATAGGATTGTTGCTCTTAGTAATATATGAGATAGTGTGATTAAACTCTTTATTGAGTTATTTGAGATGGTACCACATAGAAGCACTTTGATATGTTTCTATAATTCATAGAAAATCATGGATTTAAGGATGTGCATGCCTTGGGTAGGGTATGGGATGATAGATGATATTGAGCTAGTTCTCCACCCCTGTTTTAGCTCGTAGGTTCAGGAATTGAACCATAGAGCTCCTAGGACTGAGGTACCTCTGGATTTGATAGAGAGTACCCTGATTGGAATTTATATTTACCACCCATATATATAATGGTTATTGGCTACTTCAATTAGGCATGACCCTTACAATTTATGGTAATTGTTATTCTGCTCAAGATAGAGATGCAGGAATTCTACCATTGACCCTTGAGTGTCATGATGGAAGGATTAGTAGAAAATACGATAGTTTCCAACATTAACGCATGGTATGTTATACTTTGTGTATTTTCATTGTATAACACATTGACCTGGTCTCCCTTATGATGTGGGTTAGGTTGGAACTCCCTGAAGATGATGTTTCCTGGGTTGTAACATTTAGCTCCCTCCTAGCAAAGTTTCCCAGGTTGTAGCATTGGTGCTAAAATTGGAAACTAGGATTAAACTCCACATGGGTCATATTATTTATAACAAGTGATATTTTTCTTGGATTCCTCTCTCTGAAAGGTGTATAATTGATCTAAAGATCATCCGATTTTGACCTATATAAATGAAGTTATGAATTTATTTTGATTATAGTCAAATTCTGAAGGTCGACCAAAAAAATAATTCATCCGCAATGTTATATATAAATAGAAGGTGACTTAGCCTCATTTTGACACACTCATCTTCACACTTCTCTCTCTTTCTCTACTCATTAATTGGGTATGGATTTATGTGCCTCTCTCTCTCTACACACGCCTAAAATTTCAGGAGAGTGAAATTTTTGGAGGCTAAAATTTCAACAAAGCGAAATTTCAGGAGGCCGAAATTTCAGGAAAGCCAAATTTGAGGAGGCCGAAGTTTCAGGAAAGAAAAATTTCAAGAGGTTGAAATTTCAGGAGACAAAATATTTTGGTTGTGTGAACAGACTTCGAATGGGCTGAATTTGACTATTTTGAGTGTTTTTTTACCTTGCTATTTGGAGGACCGAGTTGACTGAAGTTGACCAAATTGTTGAGGGCTAAACCTACCTTATTGACTAACTTTGACATTTCTAGTTAGGGCTCTTTTACTGCTATCACAAAATACCAGATTTGTAAATTATACTATCTCTCTTTGTTGAACTATTGAAGTCTATAAGAATATTTGATCAAGGGTTTCCCCACATTGGGGTTTGTCCTTGGCTGGTGACACATCTTGTGTCCTCTTGTCTTGGCTTGTCTTCTACTATTTATATTTATGTTCTATCTATATTTTACTACCATATTGATGTGATTTCTAATCTGAACATTGATAATGGTCTAAAAAAGAAATTGATTTAAAATTGGTCTAAAGCATAGAACATACCATTGTTGCCTAAAATTAGCATGGTATCAGAGCTAAGGTGAAGACAAAGCCTAAGCAAGAGTGAAAGAGGACTCACCAAAGATAATTGGATGAAGACAAAACGCTCAATGGGTTCATCCTCCTACTTCTAGTCTGAAGACAAGCTCCATGATAAATCAAACTATCATTGATGGAATATGTCTCTTGATTTGACCTTGGAAGAACAAGAAGTGATGGGCATGATAAAATCCCTGAGCTTCCTTCAAATGCATTGGTTGCTACAAAGACCAAGTACAATAGGGATGAATTCAGAGCAAAGAATATTATAATCGATTCCATTGACATACATCTGGTGGTATATATCTCTGAATTGAATACTTCCAAGCAGATCTACGACAGGTTGGTCAACATGTTCAAGGTTAGTAATGTTAATCAAATTCTATTTCTCAAGAATAAGTTGAAGGATATTAAGAAGGGAAAGGATGAGGATATTTAATCCTATTTCTTGAGGATTACTGAGATCAATAATGATATAATCTCAATTGGAGAAGTCATTCCTAACAGGGAACTTAATCTCACCACCCTTGGAGGACTCACACCTAAGTGGTATGTATTTAGAACCACTATAATAAACAATGATTGAACCCAGGGTTTGAAGAATTGATGTCAAGAAGAATTCAAGAAGAAATAAGAATGATGGATCAACAAATTCCTTCTAATAGAAGCCATCCCACTTCATTCTCCACTCATTCCAAGAGGAAGAATAATGTAGGTTCAAAGAAGCAAAGTCAAGGAATACCAAGATTCAAAAATGGAAGGGAAGATGTTTTTTTGCAACAAGTTTGGCCACTATGCAAGGGAGTGTCCTAAGAGAAGGGATACACCTCGAGATGATGACTATCATAACAAGTCCAGGGGAAACTTCAACATCAATGATCAAAGAAATGGAAGGTCCAATGGAAAGTGAAAAAGTAATTTATGACATCAAGGAAATGGTCGACCCTCGAAGAAATCAAGGAACTCCAGTTATGAAGAACCAATTGTTGTTAACAATAAGAAAACATAGTACTATATTATATCGACCCTCTCCACTACCTCTCCTCCAGACACTTTGAGAAATTAGTTGATTGATAGTGGTGCTCAAGGCACATCAATGGATATAAGGAATTTCTCTCTAATCTAATAGAAAATGATACAAACTTGGAGATAATTATTGGAGATGATGCCACCTATCTCGTGAAGGGAGTAGGGAATTTTACCCTACAATTGAATCAAGGTAACATTGTTCATTTTCAAGAAGTACTATATGTACCCGATCTCAAGAAGAACCTAATTTCCATTTCGGAAATGCAAGATAAAGGATTCAAGGTCACTTTTATCGATGGAAAGTTACGTGTTTGAAAAATAAATTTTAAAGATGATTTTACTCTTGGCTTTAGGGTTGAAACTTTATATAAATTTGTAGGAAGTCCATTGGGATCCATGTCGTGCAATACATCTCTACAATCTGAGATATGGCACCGTAGCTTCACCCATCTTCACTATAAGGCCCTACCTGATGTGATACAAATAGTGATAGGTATGCTTGAGTTCAAGTAGATCATGAAGGTGTATGTCCAAGATGTGCAGAAGGAAAACATAGAAAGGGATCATTCACCAAGACCACAAATATATCTCAATTGATCCACTTTGACATAATTGGTATGATATCTGAAAACACTTTGGGAGGATACTTATCTTATCTCAGCTTTACAAATGATTATTCTCTCAAGACCTGGATCAACTTCTTGAAGAAGAAGGACGAAGTGCTGACCTCATTCTGACACTTCAATGCCTTGATCGAAAACCAATCCAAGAAGAAAATAAAGATATTGAGCATTGATAATGGGACTGAGTACGAATCCAATTAATTCCTATATTACTGCAGAGAAGATTGCATTAAGGGGGAGACTAAAACACTATACACTCCTAAGCAAAATGGTGTGCCTAAAAGGAAGAATCACACTATTGTAGAAGTTTTTTGTGACATGCTTCATGATTAAGGCCTTCCGAAGTTTCTATGGGATGAAGCCGCAAATACTACCGTGTATGCTCAAAACCAATCTCCTCATCAAGAATTTGAATCCAATACCCCCAAATAATTTTCACTGGTAAGAAAATCGATGTCTCTCATTTTAGAATTTTTGGAAGTCCCGTATATTTTCATGTGTCGAAAAAGAAAACAAGCAAATTGAGTTCATCTGGGAAGAAAGGAATCTTTCTATGCTATAGTGAAAATTCTAAGGGATATATAATTTATATGACTGGTCTAAAGGAAGTTGAGATAAGTTATGATGTCACCTTCGATGAAGATATGGCCCTCAGGAAGATCAACAACATTCATATAGTGAGGAAGGACAAAGAAGCTCACACCGGAAATCAACGTGCAAAATAATATGAAATGATGCCTGACGTTGATGAACCTATGGATCCTATTGATCCTCCTCCTAATGAGCCCTCCTCCTCGAAGAGGATACCCTTGTGGCTTAGGGAGACTCTCGAAGATGCTGAGAGACATATTGCACTAAGGGGGACTTTCTGTCAAACAAAGAAGTCAAACAACTATCAAGGACACTTGACCATCATGAGCACTATAATTCAAAATGAACCTTCATCATTCGAAGAATTCATGAAGCAACAAGTATGGAAGGGTGCTATGAATGAAGAAAACAAGTCAATTATGAAGAATGATGTCTAGTATGTGGTTGCTAGACCCTAGGACAAATCATTTTTCACCTCAAAGTGGCTCTACAAAATCAAGCATGAAGCTTATGGAAATGTAGAAAAGTTCGCTTTATTTCTCGAGGCTTCTCTCAAAAGGAATGTGTATATTATGATGATATATTTGCACCTGTTGCTCGATACACCATCGTCTGCTCAATTATAGACCTTCCTTCGTTTCAAGGATGGAACCTACAATAGATGGATGTCAAGACCACATTTTTCATGCTTCAATCAAAGAGGAAGTCTATGTGGAACAACCTTATTGGTTTGAAGTACATTATTGGGGAATCTCATGCATGCAAGTTGAAGAAAACTCTTTATGGATTGATTCAAGCACCCAAAGTCTTGATATGTGAGGATCGAGAGCTATCTAATGAAGCTAGGATTCACTAGAAGTGAAGTTGATCTGAACCTTTACCTTACAGTTGAAAATGATAGGCCTCTCATTCTGGTACTTTATGTGGATGACCTCTTTCTGATAGTTGCAGACTCTCTCATTCACAAATGTAGGAGGGAGTTGGTTTTTGAAGTTGAGATGAAGGACCTAGGACCAATGCGCTATTTACTAGGTTTGGAGGTCTGGTAGAAGTCAGTCGAAATTTTCCTCTCTCAAGGAAAATATGTTTTGAAGATATTGGGAAGATTTGGGATGGTGGACTGCAATCCTGTGACTACTCGTATGGAACTTAACTTTAAGAAGTTATGTGTTACTATTGCAGGACTTGAATTGGGAAATGCTTCTGAGTACTGTCAACTCATAGGACCACTGATGTTCTTGCTGGACTCCCGTATGAACATATGTTTTGCAGTTAACACATTAAGCCAATATATGGTTGAGCCTCATCATATAATTGGGATTGGTGCCTTGAATCTTCAGAGATATCTTCGATGCAAAATCACTCATGGACCGAGATACATTGTCGAATATGTGAGGCTGCATGGTCATTCTGATGCTAATTAAGGTGGAAGTGTGGTCGATCACAAGAGCAATTATGGATGTTGTTTTTCTTTGGGTTTCTCTTCGATATCTTGGATGGTAGGAAGAAGAAATCAGTTTCCTTGAGCACCCCTGAGGGCAAATACATAACTGCTAGTATGCCCTCCTGTGAAGCTGTCTGGTTGAGGCATCTCTTTAGTGAGTTGTTTGGACATGTGTTGGATACTACCATGATCCTTTGCGACAACTACAGTGGGATTCGATTATCAAAGAATCTTGTGTTTCATGATCTCCCCAAGCATATATATATTACGTACCACTTTATTTGGGATATGCTACAACAAGGAGAAATAAGGCTCCATCACATTGGGACTCATGAGAAAGTCACTGATATTCTGAAAAGACCCCTAAGGAAGGTCAAGTTCTTAGCCTTCCGAGAATAGCTTGAGTTTTGGAGACACCCTCTTACGAGGGTACTATATGAGATGGAAAGTGAGCTCTGGGAGATCCAGGGGGCTTGGGGTACTTCTTGGAGAGGTGAGAAACCATAGGTGAGTGGTTCAATCTTCCCCTAGTGGTTTTCTATGTGAAAGTTTAGTGGTTCAGCCTTCACTGTGATACCCCTTGGCGACATATAGGTAGGATAAGTGGTTCATCATTCTCCTATTGAGACATCCTACCCATGTAGTCTAGAACTCATGGGAAGTACCTCTCATCTGGCCAATGAGTATGGAAATGAGGATAGGGACCATAGTAATATCGATGGAGACATATTGTACTGCTGTGCTCCCTATTCTAGGATGACCGATATTGATCTGAGATCAATTGGAACTGACTTCTGGTCAATAAGAGTGGTATGAGACACTCTCTTTTGATTGGAACTAACTTCAAGTTTATAAACATGGTATGAGACACTCTGTTATGACTGGAATTAACCTTGAGCTAGTAAGAGTAGTATGACACACTCTCCCTTCACTGGGACTGACTTCAGGTTAGTAGAGAATGGTATGACACATTCTTGACCATTGCTTCTTCTTCACAGTTGAGCAGATAAGTGCAGAGGAGTGCATTGATGGTAGAGATGGTACATATTGTTAGATGGATTAGCAGATAGAGTTCTATCTAGTTGAGAGTGAGTGTTAAAATTGGAAAATAGAGCCAAACTCCACGTTGGTCATCTTATTTATGACACCTAATATTTTTCTTGGATTCCTCCCTCCGAGAGGTGTAGGATTGATCTAAAGATCATCCGATTTTGACATGTACAAATGAAGTTGGCAATTTATTTTGATTATGGTCAAACTGTCAAGATCGGACAACAAAATTATTCATCCATAATGTTGTATATAAATAGAAGGTGACTTAGTCGCATCTGGCCACACTCATCTTCACACTTCTCTCTCTTTTTCCTCATTGATTCGGTACAGATTTCTGGACCTCTCTCTCTCCACATGTCTAAAATTTCAAGAGGGAAAAATTTTTGGAGGTCGAAATTTCAGGAGAGCAAAATTTTTGGAGGACAAAATTTTAAGAAAGAAAAATTTTAGGAGGTCAAAATTTCAGGAAAGTGAAATTTCAGGAGGCCAAAATTTCAGGAAAGGGAAATTTCAGGAGGCCGAAATTTCAGGACATCAAATTTCTAGGTTGTTTGACCATACTTTGACTGGGTTAAATTTCAGTGTCTTGCGGGTTGTTTTATCTTATTATTTGGAGGATGAATTTGACCAAATGTTTGAGGCTCAAATATTCCATGTTGACGAGTGTTGACTTTTAGTGTTAGGGATCTTTTGTTGCTACTACAAAATATCAGATTTGAAAATTTTACTCTCTCTGCTGATCTATTGAAGACCATAAGAATATTTGATCAAGGCTTTCCCCACATTGGGGTTTGTCCTTGTCTGGTGCCACATCATGTGTCCTCTTGTCCTGGCTTGTCTTCTACTGTTAATATTTTTGTTCTACCTAAATTTTACTATCATATTGATGTGATTTCTAATTTGAGCATTGATACTGGGCTAATAAAGAAATTGAAGTAAAATTTTTCTAAAGCATAGAACATACCATTGTTGCCTAAAATTAACAATTGGGCTCCCCCCTGGAAGATTTTCTTAGGTTGCAACATTAGGCTCCTAACTAGAAGAGTTTTTTGGGTTGTATCATTAATATCCACACTAGAAGAGTTTCTCGAGTTGTATCATCGGGATCCCCACTAACAGAGATTCTCGGCTAGTAGCATCAACTCCTCACAGGAAATTTTTGGTTATAGCATAGGCTCCTTGATGGATAGAGGGTGGTAGCTTGAGCTCCCCTCTCACGTCAAATCCTTCTTCTTTTATATTCAAGGTTGCTTGAAATATTAGTAGAGATAAGAATATATGATGAGGGATGAGTAGAGATAAGGGGAGATGAGTCGAGATGAGAAGTGAAGACATTTTTTTGATAAGATATTTAAGATGGGACATATTTTGCAGTTGGTAATTTCTCCCTAGCTGAGAGGAAGTGTTAATTTTGCATCTCAATGACCCATTCCCTCCTTTGGATAATCTTCCTCATCAAGAAAGGTTCCTCATTTCCATTGGAAGAATATAATATCATTAAGGAAAAATATATTTTTAATATAAAATCCCACTTATGCAAAAAAGAGAAACTGCACACCCTTGGATGGCTATAAATACAAGTCGAGTGACCTTCATTCAGAGATAATCACCAAGAATTTTCTTCTTCTCTATTCTTTGGTTTAACTTGCATAGATATAAAGTTGGTTCATATATATTGGTTGGTACATGTTAAAGATTGTAGGGTTCAAAGCTCGTACATGTGGCTTAGGGTTTTGGTTTGTAGATGTGGGGTTGATATAATAAAATTTTAGTTGTAGCTGCTCACATGCAAGCTTGTTCATGCGGATGAAACACTTTGGTTTCACACGTGATAATTTGCTACATGTAGATGGTAACTAGGGTTTCTTCTAACAATTAACCACAAACTATGAGATTTGATCGTTGATGTTAACATTTGACTATAGTCTTATGAGGAATGATTTTGATTAGTAGTGTTGATGGGTTCATCTCTTGGATATTGTTCTGTTGCTTTTTGTTGAATAATATTGTGAATGAAGAATTGGATCATTGTACTCTATATTTACTTAACACTTTATGAAAACCTAACAAGAAGAAGAATTTGAAAGGGTTTACCCCCTTGTCTGGTTTTTCCCTCGTCTCTCACCAATCCTAGTGTCTCTATGTGTGAAGGATTTCCTTTTATTGTTCTTTTACATTCAATTGCATTGTTCATTATATTGTTATTTCTACATAATTTAATATGATGTATTAATGTGATAATGTTGTGGGGTGAATTAAATGTGAATGATGTAATGAAGTTATGAAAATAAAGATCAATATAGCTGTAAGAAAAATTATTTAGATACACCCTAAAATATGTTAGGAAAAGTAATTGGGGCGGGGGTGGGGTGTGGGTTTAATCAGTATTTTTAATTCACTTTTACTTTCAATTTAAGATTCAAAATTAGGTATGCTACTTTTATTCCTACAACCCACGTGTGTATGTGACTTTAGTGAAATAAAATCACATATGTCGAGTTTACTTAATTTTCATAAATTCCATGAATGATATATCTTAACCAATGCATCATTGTTTCTTTATTTGTTCATTATGAAATATCCATGAAATTTAAAGAGTATATAAATCATCAACATATAAGAAACACACGAGGACCATTGGATTTTAAGTGGAAACCTAATTTTGGAGAAAACCACTCTGCTGCCATCTTTGTCTTTTCTTTTATTATAAAGAAACACTTCATTACCTCTTGTACTGGTGTATAATATTACCAGTACACAGACACTCACCTGCAAGAGGATGAAACCTACAGTCATTCTCTATCACCCACCGGAAGGGAGCTACAACCCCTTAATATCATTTACCAGATCCTACCATAATAGAGAACCTACCCCCTGAACATGTTTAACGGCTACCACTAGAAGGAAGATTTGACTCCCTTACTCAAGGCTTTCACCCTCAACACCTGTCATGGACCATGCTTCATAATATTTTAGACTCGATCCACCTATCAAACAATCATCGAAAAGCATGTAGGGTACCTTTCATAAAATTTTCACACTGGACTGACACCCAACATTATGATCAATACCAAACTAAATATTAAATCTCAAATACACTCACTGAACCAAGTAAATTGTTGCGACATAATCGCAGTGAATACTGAAGATAACCAATTACTGCATTGAATCTCATCCAACTATTGTAACAAGATCAAATCAATGTGCAATCAATCGAATGCAAATCCAAGCCATCATGATCAATACGTCATTGAGAGATAACAAAAAATACAACATAACTCATCAACTACCATCATTAAGCATCACTAGAAACCATGACCATATTTAACTCATAATATATACGTGATTGTCATTAAGAAGAACTGCATATATACTCACGTATAATTGTGCAACACTCGTGTAGAGGTTTCAATATGGGGAAAACAAATATCTTTGAATATATACATGACTAATGAGAAGAAATTTTGTGTGCCTACGTGACTATCTAGAAGAAAAGCCGCATATAGATATAAAATTACTAAAACATATATTCACTACAAACACAACTCGCATTCTGCAGCTTTAAATATCAAAACTATAAACTTTTGAAAACTCATTCTAATCACAACATTATTATACCACAGATCTGTCATTGCTAGCTACTTAAACATTTGAAACAAGAAAATCAATTAAGAATATATATATATATATATGTATGTATGTATGTATGTATGTACCTATATAGATAGATAT